>CM060961.1:144928037-145095537 GCA_030765045.1 Tenodera sinensis | reverse complement strand
CACCATTTTAGTGCTTCAGTTTACATTTAAATTGCAGGTTAAGTATGTGAGCACTGTTCCTTTTCAATCATTTTTCGAAATTCGTAATAGAAGTACAATGCTTGATGCTATTGAACAACTAACAATCTTCCGATATCTTTTAATGTGTACAACTCAATTTTACTTAAATGAAGCTGTTGGCCTCTACATTGTGATATTAGTGGATTACATTGCTTCACTGTTAATAGCTTCAGGTGTGTATCATAAAAATAATCTTATTTCTTTGAGTTATTGTAAATCAGTCTTATACAAAATACTATGTAGAAATGCTCTTTTTATTAGCGTATGCTAGTGTAAAGCAGATCAGTTTTTTTAAATGTCTTTATTCTTACTACATCAGTTGAAAGAACTTCCTTTATACGTTAAGTATCATAGATGCAAGCTGACGTATGTGTATAGCAGGTGGCCCATTTCATCCGGCATTGGGGTATGCAGACAGCCCTTCGTGCGTTGAAACAGTTACAGAACACAACGGGGCAAAGCCAGCCATAAAGACGGCAGTGGCGTGAGCGGACTTCCTTCTCCCTCTTAGTGAAGACGTGATATGAGAGGTAGTTCCCAGGTTGAACTACTGTGTGCAGTCCGTGATAGCAGACTATAAACAACCGAAAAGCTTCTTATAATGTTTTGGACGTTACTTACAGCGACTTTACTTTCCAGGGAATAAACTCACTCCCGCATATTATCTAACATTACGAATTACACATAGTAAAGTGTCGTAACAAAATACATGCAAACATGAGGGCACGTAATGTCTCATTGACGCTTGTTCGTTTCTTATTAACGTTGTTCTTGTATATTTACTATTAATTATTATTATTATTATTATTATTATTATTATTATTATTATTATTATTATTATTATTATTATTATTATTATTATTATTATTATTATTATTATTAGATATTATTATTATTATTATTATTATTATTATTATTATTATTATTATTATTATTATTATTATTATTATTATTATTATTATTATTATTATTATTATTATTATTATTATTATTATTATTATTATTATTATCATTATCACTATCACTATCACTATCACTATCACTATCATTATCATTATCATTATCATTATTATTATTGCCATAATCATCATCACAATTAATAGTTTTATTTTAATTAATTTTATTATTTTATTAATAGTTTTGTTATTGTTATGTACCTAATAAACTATAGTTTATTAATAAACTATAATATAGTTTATTATTATAGTATTTTCATCGTTATTATCATCAACCGTCGCCTTGTATCCACATGAAACTTTCTGACAACTGCGGGCGTGATAGTGGCACATACTTCAACGATTCATTGACGTAGACCTCCTTATTGAACGGATCTGTTTCAAACGCAATATTCCTGATGTGACTCCAAAAGAACAACTCTAATGGGGTTAGATCAGGAGATCTTGGTGGCCAAAGTATTGGGCCACCTAGGCCGATCCAGCGTCCAGGGTACAACTAATTGAAATGGTCCTTTACAGGTTCATAATATTAAGGTGGTGTACCACCTTGGAACCATCGTTTTAACACCAGTCGTACCGGAACCTTACCAAGAATATCCTGAAGCTCACCCCTCATGAATTCCGGACATCGTGGTCCTCTAAATCTGTCCGGGAGAAAGACAAGTCCGATTGACTCCAAGAATACCACACCTAATGTTTAAGTCCCAGTGGTTTTGTAAATGAGCATTTCGTTTCCAGTACGGATTGTGAGAGACCCAGTAGTGCATGTTGTGTCTATTCAAGTGGAGGAAGAGAGGTAGGTTTAAGGGCGTTCAACTGCACGGTCATCAGCGCCGTTAAAAGACAATTCATAATATGTATCAATTTAAAACAACAATAATAATATCCATCCTATGTTTAATTTACATAGTAAGAATGCAATTACTGATATTCTAAGCGCCAGGAAACGAACAACAAGAAGTGCAATTAAGAAGTAGTAAATAGTACAGTTTAACCCATGCATTGCATGATTTACCATTATTGATTAATTTAATTACTAAAACTTAAATAAGAGTAATTGTACAGCACGAAAATCTATTGGCAAAACTAAGAGTAACAGGAACAAAGACACCTAAACAAACAAGCAAAAAGGTTTTTCAATAGACCTGATACATTTTAACTGTTTAGAGATTATTGTTGCAGGTTTAAAGTTGTAACTTCAGAAATAGAAGACAAAATATCGAAGGTTGTAACAATAGCCGGTTAAGCGAAGAGCGTGTAGGAGAAGCAACAAGAAAGAAACAAAAAATGAATACAATGAAGATGATATATAAGAAAAGTTCAGACATTACTGAACCAAGGGGAGTAATGACTCAGCAGAAGTCACACACTGAATGTGCATAAGTAAATGAAGACAGGAAGAAACAAGACTGGAAAGCACTGTGGAGAAAATGACCAAGGGAGACCAATAAAGATTTACATTAGTAAACAAGGACGACCCATCAGAAGTCCCCTCCAATCACTGCCATCGAATAGATTGTGGCCCTCTAGTCGGTCTGGGTGGCTCAGTTGGTTAGACGCTGGCCTACTGGTCCCAGGTTGCAGGTTCAAATCCGGCCCAGACCGAAGGTTTTCAAGTGTGCTTAAAAACGTCGCTTCTTGTCAGATTTACTAGCATGTATAAGAACACTCGTGGGACAAAATTTCGGCACACCGTCGACGCTGATGTGATCCTGGCAGCTGACAGCGTCGTTAAACAACAAAATATAAAAAAACAACTCTCTAGCTCCATAAGTATATGGTGGGAGCCCTAGTTACAGAAAGAAAATTAAATAAATTCCATGAGAATGAGAAGTCAAGAAATTTAACGAAAATCAAGAGCAATCAGCAGACAAAAATCACATGAAATGAATAAGAGATTGGAGCTATCAGTAGGTATCCCGAAGAGTAAAGCACTCTTCCGTAGGTCGGTGATTATCAACCTGTTCTTTTTTTAGGAGTCCGAATACCAGAATACATGATAAAGGTCGTTATTTCAGTAAAAAAAGTTAGGGGGTAGCTTCCAAAATTAGTAACAAACAATTTCTTAACAGTTAGAGCATTTCAAAGCTGATGTAGTAGTACTGTCGTAGAAGTAACTTTGATGAAAATTTACTCATTTGCAGCACTGAATATGTTAAAGCAGCTATGAATAAATTTTAATAATCTCGCAATACTCATAGGTTTATTTATTTGTTATTTAGTCTTTATTATTTATTTATTTATTTATTTATTGATTTATTTATTTATTTATTTATTTATTTATTTATTTATTTATTTAAAGCAACGAGCTCAAAGAAAATTAACCTTGTAAAACGGAATTTTAATATATCTAACTATATATGGAAGAGAAGCATACAGAAACTTCTAAGGGTATTACACATTAAAACACAGAATAGTCTAAATAAAACAAAACTGCATGCTGAACTTTAGAATAAGCCGAGTTATGACCAGTCATTGAAAGAGGATTTTCTTAAAATATTTGTAAAACAAACCGCCCGCACTTCGTTTGCTCCATTTATACGCTATGTTTAACTATCTGAGATGATATCGGCGGCTTTTCATTTGGAACATTTGCTTATCGACAACTCGTGTGTTCATTGGTTTTACCCTTTGTGTAACCTAGGGTTTGTTTACCTTGGCTTTTCTTTATAAACATTAAAGTAACACACACATTTACACTCTCACTATACTTAAAGAATCTGGGGAGGATGGGAAACAATGCCGTCCAAGAAAAACTTCCATCCTCCAGTCGGGAATCGAACTCTGGTTTTGGAAGGTAACTTGCCAACCACCAGACAAAAGAGGCAGTATGGTTACAATGTGATTAACTGGTACATTTAAAGATTTGTTGAGATTTGTTGCCAGTTTACTAGTTGCATAGTATTGTCACTATGTGATTGAGAAGTACCTATTTTATATTAAGTTATAACATTTTACTAAGCTTCTAAATTTGTGCTAAATCACATTTTACAATTGTTTTAACTTGTTACATATGTCTTAAGATGTATACGTGACAGTATGACGTAAGTGATGTTGATACATTACGTAGAATTAATAAACCTACTGAGTACGAAGATGATACTCAAACAATTATTTTTATTATTCCATTTTTTGCCACAGATTCACATGCAGGCAAACTAACGCTCATAATGGTTAGAAAATTAGTCCACTGAAGAAGAGGTGATACTGAACAAGCAAGATTTGCTTTTGCAAGATCACCTCCTGCTCATTATGCGATAAAGGATTAGGAGCAGAGGTGCTCTAGAGTGGCTGATAAAATCTGCAGGTCTAATGCCGCTTAATTTCTTCTTCTGAAATAATCTGAAATCAATAGTTCTACCCGTACATCAAGCCCAAGCACACAGGCAGTTTTGGTAGAAACCGTACCATACATCCGTGAAGAACATTCAAATGTACATAGTGCACTAGCCATTTTAAAGTATGTGAGTTCAACTCCTTGTAGAGTTGCAAGATTGTAACGACGCTAATATCCGCCCTCTAAGTGCACATGAAATAGCAAACTATTGTGACAAAAACGACAAGATCTGTCCAGTTACTTTGTTAACACTTCATTGTCTTCTAAACGTTTGCAGAAATACCCAGTTTTCTTTTACTGATGTTAACACAGTCTACAATCTTTCGTGATATCACAACTCACAACTGTTTATTTCTCGTAACGTTGACTCAGTCCTTTCAGTGTCTTTCTTTATTTTCTCTGTCTCTCGTTCACTATCTCCGACGATACAATTATTAGGAGCTTGTTAAAACTTTTTCACAACGTGAAGTACCACACACAACTATCTTTCGCTCTTCGGCACACTGACCGACTCATATCTGTAACTCTCTGCTGTTTCCTCGCCTGTTTATATAGGGGAATAATGTCACACGGACCTTTCAGAACTTCTACAAACACGCCGGCGATGACGTAGCTGGATCTTTCTCGAAAGCTCTGAAGAAAACCCCTTTTGGTTCTGCCACTCGATCATTGTTAGTCACGTATACACAGTCACGTGATGAAGCCTCGCCTTGGGCGCCTTTGTTTGCTCGCCGGGCTGTATATCATGCGAAATAACTTAGCCCCTACAGTCCTTCATTTTGTGCCGCGACTGGCATCACAATATAGAGTAGCCCTGGAATGGAATGTAGAATACCATTGAGAGACGAGTACAGGCCTGAATTTCATCCCTAATTCATATATAAGAATTTAAATTTTCCATACAGTATTGAAGAAAACCTGGAAAAAGCAGCATAATAGAGGATTTAAGACACACAATATATCTGCATTAACAAGAGTGTGAACCTAGAACTAATATTTGTTTTGGAGTTCTCCCTTCTTCCATTATTTTATAATCTCCATACAATATTAGTTGTTTATTTTGAATATCGTCTAGTTCAGCTTCACGTTAACTCTTGATTTCTCTACTCATTTCATTGGTTATTCTTTTAGACGAGAAATAAAAGTGGAACGTCTTAAATAATCCATTTCTAATGGCAACAACCGCCTCTTCTTCTCTACTGACAATGGCCATAGATAATGTGTACACTACAACACTTTTAATTAACATGTTACATATTTGTAGCTTAGCGCTCATCGCATACTCCCACTCCAGAAAATTATAATTTGCGTATTACTTTTCTTACCTTGGGTTATCCTTTCTTCCATTATTCACCTTTAATGTTGATCTCAGTACTTAAACTATGGATATGTTAAATTACTTCTTCCATTAACAATTTAGTATTCTCCAAAACACGTATACTTTTTTGTGATAATTTTTAGTCCACTTCTAGTCCTCTCTAATTTTAGTTTCATATGTCTAATCTAAATCATCTTTACCTTGTGCAATAACAATTTGATTCTCTAAAGAGGTGCAAATATATCAAAATACAGAATTCGTTGCATTGGTCTTCCACCTGATATTAAAAGTTTACTCATTCTTTCACTAAAGATGACAGTAAGGTTGGCAATACAAAGAAACGAATGTATAATGTAAATGACTGCTAAAAATAGTTCAAAGTTTGTATAAAAATGTTGTAGGTTTAGTTTCTTGGCATTTCCATACAACCAGGTTCGTTTTCTTGGTAAAGTTGTTGTTGTTGTGTTTAAGGGCCCGTCGACAACTAGGTCATTAGGGTTCTTGGTAAATGATATATATATATATGTGCATTTGTATCCATTTCCAAGCTGTTCCATTAACTTTGTATGTGCTACTGGTATGATTTTATAGAACAGTCATTTGTATCACGTGTCGCACCGTTATACCTGGAGCAGAAAAATAAAAGGTTAGGTACATTAGTAGAAGAGTAAACTATTTATTTTACATTAAGCTCAAAATCACTAGGTACTTTGTTCCGCAATCTGCTTGATGCATTTTCGTGATAGACGACAATCCGGCTTAGAGATCGTTGCATGCACAGTTTTTCAAACACCGCCAGGAAACAAATGGTGGTATACCACTCGACGTTAAGCTAAAATGACGTGACATTCCAGTGGAACAGAGATAGCTGTACTAGAGCGACGAAAGAATGAGGCATCCATCTTCTTGGCAGTGCTTAATCTTGCTTGAACTTTTTATCCTTATCTTCGTCTACGGGTTTGCAGTGTTTGTCTTGTCGCTTACTTTGTTTCTCAAAAGAGAGACTTTAGAAAAGCTTTAACTGATTTAGGTCTTGACAGTGAGGATTTAAACGAAAAATAATTAGAATAGATCTAGCCAAACATATCTATTTTATATATTGTTAAGTTACTACTAAAACAGATACCTTTGGCTAGATCTGTTTTCAACTATTTATTGTAATATATTGTTAAAATACTACTTGAGGGTTAGAGCGTTCGCCTACCACCTAGGCGTCCCGGGTTCGATCACAGGGGCCCGCATGTGGTATTCGTGGTGGACGATGCGGCGTCAGGACTGGTTTTCTCCGGCTTTTCGGATTTCCCCCGCCACTCCTACCACCGATTTCTCCATTATCACCTTTCTAATCATCGATTTCACCTGCATTTTCTATCATCCTCTCCCTGACTATCATGCCTGGTGCTGATTGACCACCCGATTCTAGGTCTTCACTCTGTCCGGTCCATTGGTTCCTCTGCTTCCCTACAGGCGTCTAACCCTAGGCACTGGCTTGTAAATCCTACATAAGGGGAGGGTAATCAAGTGAAGAAGAAGTCATTACCTACAAAGGCAATTGAGAATCTGTTTCACAACATGGCAATGGTAATTCAAAGTAATGAGAGGCAGAAGACCAAAATAACAGAATGTATCTTAAAAGAAGGATTAGTCTAGGAGAGGTAAAGAAGGGATTTGAGCATCTGAAGAAGGTCGCGGCCAACCACACAAGGGACTTGGATGTCTGGCTGTTCTTGTTGATCTATCGTTTATCTACCCACATCCAGGTTTAAAAGATTTGGCTATTACTTTAGGCCTGCTGTATTCCCATATTCTCCCTGCACATGCAAAAAATTATCAATAAGGTAATTCCTGGAAATGTTTAATCTAATTAACATGAAGTAGATAGAGAACTAAAAGTTTGTAAGAATCTTTTGTAGAAGAATGGAAAAGGTTTTATGTGTCTTATATATGTTGTTTAATATACCTCAAACGTCAGGAAATTGCGTAGTATGATATACACCAATAAACCGAAGTTTTATTTACTGACTGAATGTTAAATTATTGAGACTCGTGTTATAAAAATAATGATTAAGTTCACAAGTTTGTCTGCTTGGAAATCACGAAATAACATAACCCAAGAAAATTTATTACCCATAATGTGACATACGAGTTATAGGGAAATGTAGGTATGAACATACGTTTAATCAGATTGCGTATCATTAGTAAAAATGTAAAACAAGCTGGTTATATTTAAGGTTAAGCATTAAATTAACTACACGAACATACATTATTCGTTTAATCTTATGAGACTATCATGTATTAAGGTTACGAGGTTCTCATAACAACCAGTAGAATACACAGGTATTTCCTTTAGATCTTAGATCAGGCTGTTGCTGACACGGTAATTAATATATTAATATATTATTTTAAGATTTTTAGAAATCAATCAATACCAATATAACCAACATTTATTGTGGTCTTAGCAGTGTTATTTTTCAATATCCAGAAACCAGCTTTGTTCAGAATATCGCAATTTATATGTTAACAAAGTTGAAATATTCTATGAAATCATAGAAGTGATAACCCTAATGGGAGAACTTCTACTTTTCATGGTTCATGTCTCATGAATGACCCTGCAACGAATTTGTACCATTCTATAAGTTCTTACCGTGATGTATTGATTTCCTGCCGGTGCAATAGGAAATGGTCTCCTGATTACTAACGTACACTCTTTTCGGATCAATATAACCCAGAAGACAGCTTAAGCATTCTTACATGCGATGCTAGTATTTATAAAAGTATTTAATTATGACATATATTACTCCATTATTTGTTTTGTACTGTAATAAGCCGATTGTGATCAACGATGAGTTGCATACTGTTACAACAATGAGCCTACTCCCTACTATCGTGGTATGAAGTGCTACTTAGTACTAAATTCCCTTTATCCTCCTTAAATTTTATTCACTTAGTTGTTGTTGTTCCTTAGTTTCAGTACAGATACAATGGTAAAAAGACCATTATGTGAAGCTGGAATAGACGCACTTGCTGATACATCAAACATTGAGGAGAACGCTTCTGAATATGATGATTATTTGAGTACGGCTTCTGAAAGTGATAGCTGCAATGACAACTTTCACACGCAGTATCCTGTCAGAAATGAAAATAACTTCCTTTCAAAAAATCTAAGTATAATCTGGTGGTTATATCCATTTCTACACTAGACGTCGTTCGAATTATTAAACATCAAGAATACGCCAGGAGTTAAAAGGTATACGCTCACCACAGTAACATAAATAAAAAGTTCATTCAAACTAGTATATGGTGCCACGATTGAAAATGAAATATAGACGTTACAAATTTGGAGCAAAAGAGACTGGCCAACAGTGGAAAAATTTAGACAATGGTTCAGTATGTCGCATACCTTTGGCGCGGAGGACCCCGATTCGATCCCCGGTACCGGCGTGGGGACTTTTTCCCCGCTGTGAGGTCTGATATGGGCTGCACTCAAACTCGTTAGGTCCCTGAGGGGAAATTGAGGAGCTACGTGATTGAATGTAACGGCCCCTGGTCGAGAAGAGCGAATAACCGGCCGGGAGGGACCGGGGCGCTAACCACGTCCCACCTTGAGTACTGCACACCACTCATGACGCCTGTGGAGGGCAGAGGTGCGAGACGCAGCGGTCGGGCGATAGACCTTGCCGCGGATGGGGGTTTTATATGTTTTGTACTTGTATCAAACAACAGTAGAGCGGATAATATACGTATAGTATATGCGAACAATGTAGCAGGATCGCCTTATTTGGGCCTTAAAAGTGCAAACAGGATATATTTTTTTTTTTAGAATCTGTATTCAACGTTTTTTTATTCAATAAAACCATATTATTAATAATTCTATCGCCATATTATGACTACACTGTTAAACCTAAACTACAACGTTTGTGTAATGACTTACTAACATTGTTATTTGTCTTTTTGTTTACTTTGTCAAATTTGGCAACCCACAAATGTGGGAAGTTATTGATTATTTTCAATAAAATATACACTATAGTACAGCCTATTGTTATTATTATTGTTGTTGTTGTTATTATTATTGCCGGTGGAACTGACGCTTTCACTGCTACTGTTACTGAAGTGATTGAGCCTATATGGATAAACCATAAGTGTATCGGAAAATATCCATAACAATGACAAGATTGCCGCTGTCACACTTCCAAGTAGAACGAGAATAGTAATTATTGCTAATTATAATAGTAATTATTGATGTTCCTTTGTGCTGTTTATCGAGGAGCACATCCACCTTTTCTCGATTGGCATAGAGGAAGTCCACAGTACAACTTCTGAGTAACGTAACAAATTACAGGTTTGATTTAAAAACAACCTTTTAAAAATGCATACATAAAATAAAATTTCGTTGCTCTTATGTTTGATATTGGCATGCTGCTCTGGCAAGAAACCTTTTTTGTTTAAACGGAATGCAACACGTTTTGTAAAGCATCTCCAACTGGTCAGATCTCGTCTGGTTTATGTAGACTTGCGTTTCTACGGTTCGGTACTTTTGGTACACTGCACAAATGACAATAAATGGTAGGATTACCGAGAGCATTGGCAGGAAAAGAAACATAAAACAAAATACAACGAATTAGGAAATTTAATGAGAACTATAAACATAATGATCACCAAATCTCTGATCATGACTTTGCTCATTGTGATCGGCAGGGCGGTAAGCGTTTTCCCGTCAGCGCTGTTGCTAGGAGCTTGCAAATTAATTTCAACACACTAATGTACTGTATGTCGAGTAGCTCTTTATGTACCCTTTCACATTTTTGAGAAGGTTCAAAGTTCACGGTTTCGGTTTGCAGAGGAATCTAGTAAAACATGATCACATAACGTAAATAGCGCGATCGATATGAGGTAACGCCCGATAGGTATGCAACATACCTAACGTACTGGTAACACGGGTAGGTTCTTAACTGACTTAAGTCCACTAGGAGGTAGTTTACAACTCTAGGCTTGCGTGACGGCAACCAGAAGCAAAAACTGCTAAACACTTCCAAGTTCATTTCACTTAAGACCTAAGAAAATTCACAATTATAAAATCATTAATTGTTCACTATAAATTTATAAATCTCTCTAAAATAACTAATTAAAATACTTCAATCCTCTACATTCTTCTGCTGCAGCAGGAAAGTTGGAGGTGCACAGAAACTTTTTGAAATTGTATTCAACCAGTGGTCTTCACAAACCAAAGGTGCAGAGAAAAATCTGCTCGATTTCATGTAAGCTGACTATAATCTTAAGCGCTCCTGATATTCAACGCATCATAACATAAAACTACGATGAAATGTCGGCCTAAACCATTTTTATGACAAACCTAATCTTTGAGACAGTTAAAGATTACTGCGTGTTTCTTTTGTTCAAATTGAAAATGTAGATTATCCTAGACTGTAAAGCAGTCTATTATCTTAACGACTTGATATGTGATACAACGCATTTTTAGATAGTTATCTTCTTTTCCGCTGACTGAGGTTAAATGTGACTTTCTTCGAGTGGAGCCAAACACTGAAGTTAAGCAGCATTGGGCGTGGCCAGTACTTGTATGGGTGACCGCTTGGGAAGATCACGTGTCCTTGGCATAACCTTTATCTTTAAGGACGCGCCTTGCCCGACCGGTTAGGCCGCTTGACTCTCACAGAATCGACCCGGGTTCAATCCCAGGCGTCCGCATGTGGGATGTGTGGTGAAACGCCGGCGCAGAGACGGGTTTCCTCCGGTTTCTCCGGTTTTCCCCGCCATCATTCCACCAATTGCTCCATCATTACCTTTGCTGTCATCCTTGGCCATCATTTCATATCATGCACTTCCACTCTCCACCAATGGACCCCGCTTATGTAGTGGACAGAGGTGAGGGAGCCAGCGGCCAGGCGGTAGGCCGAGGCTACACTCTATAAAGATTGGAAAATGTGCGGCAGGTGCCAGGCAGCTGACACTGACTCAGTTGAGTGTGTATCAATAGCGTTTTATTCACATTCATATTATGCACATTACATCAATTTATAAAGATCATATATGTGACCCATCTATGCCAACTACTCTTCAAGAGCTGTATAGTGCGAACAGCTGATTCAGGCATGGCCCCTCCCCCCCAAAAAAAATTTTACTCTGAACTGCCATATCGTGCAACAAATACAGCTGGTGTAAAGTGTATGAGTCTAAAGAACAATAAAACCTTGGTCTTTTCTCTATCCAGTGAAGTGTATATTGTTTGCAGTAAAAAGGTTGACATCTGCTCCTTCGTGTAGAATAACCATTTATATGCAAACTTTATGACACACAGTCGTAAGAAAGAACTACATCACGTAAAACAAAGGAAGAAAAATGCGATGTATGAAACCTCACACTATTTCGCAGAAATAACTTTGCATATGGAAAACAGGTATTTATTTTTAAACCTTCAGACGAATATTTGTATAATTTCTTGCTAATTTGTTTAATAATTAATAGGTCATTTGAAGGGGAAAGCAAAAAAAAAATAAAATTTCAAGTTATTACGTTAATTAGATTATAGTTAAAAGTTAAGGAATGGATTTTGAAAATAATATGTAAAATACAGTGTAAAATATTAAATTATAAATAATAGATTTGCTAGCAATAGTAGCGTAGACAGACTCTCAACAAAGGACCGTAGGGACTGAAAAGAAATACAAACTTTGAAATCATAAGAAGATACGAAATGCTATATCTAGTTTTGTAACCAGAAACTTTAAAACACTCACGAAAACAATCGTCCCAACTGGGTTCACATTGTGGGGCCACAACTCCGAAAAACGGCTGCAATATTGTACAACGATATACAAATATTGTCGCCTATCCACATTATCTTAATCACAATAAAAAGGGTTGTCCTAGACACATTCTCAAATTAAGCGAAATGGTGTTGGTTATATGTAATCTGTAGAAACTGTTTAAATCACAGTGTGAAAAATTATGAGTCCAGTTATTTCTAATGTCACTTTATTTCTTCTAAAATTGAATCATAAAACACAGTTCTGTCTTTTATCGTTAACACAATTTACAATTCCTCGTGACCATGTAACTAGCAGCTGTTCTGTTTTGTCCTATCATAACACAGACAGAAATAGTGCTTGCTGTCGGACCCCTCTCTGACAGTTCTTCTCACTCACAACTCTCTCTCATGCTGACTGTCCTGTCAGGGCCGGCTTATACATAGCCGAGAAGTAGGTGCTGGTGGCTTTTCTGGTACTCGCTTCTCCTAAAAGCTCGGCTCGAAGCCTCTCAACTGTCTGGAAACGGGCTTCGTTCCTGCCGAGCGTTGCGTAGCAACGTACTAGGGTGAAGTAGCTTACCCCGAGCCTACCCTTGCAGTTCCTCCGCCGTCACACAACATGTTTTACCATTATGTACGATAGGAGTATAAAGGAAAGTAATGAATTTTCCTGTGTTCATAAATAGTGACCGTACTTAAGTTGAAAAAACCAACACATAACAACAAATGTTTTTAAATGGCTGTTGTTACATCCTTTAAAGTTTGTGCATATATCAATTTTTTATGTCTCTGTCATGGCTTCAGAACTAAATAAAGTTCAACAGGAACAAATTAACTTCACAGGCTAGTCACAGAATTTCAAGATATACATATTATTTCTCACAATCAAATAAAGCGAGTTAAAGAAATAAAAATTAAAAGACCTTTCTTATAACTAAGGCATCAATTTCCAGCCTTTTGCGAAAGAGCCCTAATGACCATGTTGTCGACGGGCCCTTAAACCCAACACACTCACGCGAAAGATGGAGGTTGGGTTTACCTCCGTCCACTTTACGCGAATGTGCCACCCTTTAACACTCAAACTACATTGTGTTGCAGTGGCGGTTTGGTTATGTGTGCACTGTGTTTGGTTTACGAAAGCACTTTCAAATCTTATGCGATAAACATATATTCATTGGTGACGTCTTTAGTACTGCTTACGTTTAAGAAGTTGTAACCGGGTTTTTCTATAACTACAATAATAATAATAATAATAATAATAATAATAATAATAATAATAATAATAATAATAATAATAATAATAATAATAATAATAATAATAATAATAATAATAATAATAATAATAATAATAATAATAATAATAATAATAATAATAATAATAATAATAATAATTACAACAGCAATAATAACGATACTACTACTAATAACAATGATGATGATGGTGATGATAAGAACAAGAAGCATAATAATAATAATAATAATAATAATAATAATAATAATAATAATAATAATAATAATAATAATAATAATAATAATTATTATTATTATTATTATTATTATTATTATTATTATTATTATTATTATTATTATTATTATTATTATTATTATTATTATTATTATTATTAATATTATTATTATTATTATTATTATTATTATTATTATTATTATTATTATTATTATTATTATTATTATTATTATTATTATTATTATTGTAGTAGTAGTAGTAGTAGTAATAGTAATAGCAGAGCGTATAGAAGGAGAAGTGTGATCACTCCACTGCTCTTCCATATGATTATACAAGAGCTACCTGGCGCCTCCGTCAGGTGGCAGCAAAGTCGTTAGTGCGGCTATTTACAGCACGTTTCGCTGGCCATTGCGTTGGAGTATTGTTGTGTATGGTTGCTGTGTTTGTTACAGTGCGATGAATTGTTGTTAATTTTTATGAAACTGTGAATTTATAGAAATAATCGACATGCCTATGTGTTTCGTACGTGGTTGTAGATCTGGATATGACAAATCTAAAGGTAAACATTTCTTTACAGCTCCAAAAGATAAACTACTGTTTTCTAAATGGGAGAGGGCCATACCAAGAGAGGACAAGTGCCTTTCATCTAATAGTTACGTGTGTGATTTACATTTTTCAGAAGAGCTTTTGATAAAGTTAGACAAGTTTGTAGTTAATGGAGAAAATATAGAGATTGCAAGGCAAAGATGGAAGTTAATGCCTCATGCAGTTCCACATCTTTTTCCTAATCTTCCTAAATACTTATCATGGTCAATACACTCCCGTAAACCTCCTTAACAGCGACCATCAAAAAGGGTTGAAAGAAATACCAATTTGAAGACAGTGGGAATCATGCAGAAGGCTTTCAAAATACGATTATTAATCTTCCCCTCACAGGGGATACCAGTAGACATTTTAATAATAAAGTAGACCTATTAAAGAAAAAGTTAAAGCAACAACAGCGTAATATAATTAGACTAAAAAGCCAATTGAAAGTAGCCAGTGCCAAGATTCAAGTACTTGAAAGGAAAGTAAATGGAAGTAGTGCCAATATCGATGAATCTGATGGAACAAAATGCCTAAGTAAAAAACAAAAAATTGTTGTTGATACAATTTTGAAAAGATCAAAGGCAACTAAAAAGAAAGGCATGAGATATAATGAAGAATTTCTTTTAGATAGCCTGCTTTTAAACATCAAGTCACCCAAAGGATACAGACATTGTTTAAATCACAATCCACTTCCCCTTCCATCAGAATCACATTTAAGAAAGTTAATCAAAGGTCTTAAATGTCCTAATGGCATTAATATCCACGCTGTAAATGCAATATCTGAATTTTTAAAGCATAAGAATGAAAACGAACGATGTGGAACTATAATTTTTGACGAAGTTAAGTTAAGAGAAGAAGTTAGATTTGATTCTAATTCTTTGAAAGTGGATGGGTTTGTGTATTTGGGGGATTTAACCCCCGATAAAAGTAAAAATGAATTGGCCAATCATGTCCTGGTATTTATGTATGTCCCTTTATTGTATAATTGGGTGCAACCTGTAGCTATCTACGCAAGTAGAAACGCAACTCCAGTGGACATTTTGGCACAAATTTTAATGCAGGTTATCATTCAACTGGAAGGTTCAGGAGCTAGAATACTTGGTTTTACGTCAGATGGGAGCCAGTCCAACAAGAAACTGTGGAACTGTTTGGGAGTATGTGGCAAATGTAATAATGTTAAATGTTCAGTACCCCATCCTACCGATACAAGCAGGCGACTTTGGGCATTTTCAGACTTTGTGCACATAATTAAATGCATAAGAAATAATATGCACAAAATGTACGAAGTTTCTTACAGCAATGAAAACGTTAATTTTCTGTACTATCGACGGCTTTATGAAGCTGATACTTGTTCTCAGTTTTCGGGAATGAGAGTCTGCCCCAAGCTTACGAAAGCTCATATCAACCCAAATACATTTCAGAAAATGAATGTGAGGCTTGCTTTCCAGCTGTTTAGCCGATCTGTGGCTGATGGTATTAAATTCTTCCGGGGGACACATTTTGCTGGATTCGAAGGAAGTGAAAAAGCGGAACAGTTCACCAGAGAGCTAAATTGCCTCATAGATATATTAAATGCATCACTGCCTATAAATGGGCTGTACAAAGGTTCAAACAAAGTCGATATACTTACGAGATGGAGGTCACTTCTTACAGAACAGAATACTTTCGCTTCTGAAAGGGCATTACAGTCTTTAAGAGTAACCATACAGAGCACACTGGAAGTAGCAGAATATTTGTGGAGAAGTGGACTGAAATACCTATTGACAGCCAAGTTAAATCAAGACCCAATAGAAAGACACTTTGGAATTTTACGGTCTTTAAGTTGCGACGATCATCCATCTACAGTCGATTTGTTCCAGTTACATATGTTACAGTCAATTTACGTTCCAACCAAAGTAGCAATATCATCTGGAGGCAATTGTGAGTATAGGCAAGAGCTGCCTTTAACATCATTCGTTAACCAAATGAGGTTATTCGCAAAGGAAACAGTGAGCCACAATAGGGGAATTACAGAAAATATAGAAAGAAAAATTAAGGACAAAATTGTGATTGAGGAACCTGATATACCAGTCTATCAACTTTTACCATGCTGGTTTGGTAAATTTGCACATAAAATAGCAATTATCAACAATAGGCTAAGCTGTGATACCTGCGTTAATTTGTAAAAGTGGAGAAAGAGTTGAGATATGATGTTATAAAGTTAGGTTAGGGTTGCATATTATTATTGATGGCAGGTGTGGATGCTGCCTCTGATAACACAGGCTAAATTTTGATAACACAGGACTGTCGTCCTGTTCATATAGGTACACATTAACCTAGGTGTCGTTGCCTACATAATTCCATCATGTGTGAGTAAAGACAGCGGACAAAATTTGACACAAGTATAATAGTTTTCCCTTTTTGATGAAGGTGGGAAAAATGTAAATTACCTAGCTACTGCCTGTTTTATAAATTTATTGATTAACTTGGCAAATGTTTTGTTAAAATTCATTGCATTTAACTGTTGCCAGAATGGTTTAACAAAAACCAACCCATACCATCTTTAGTTCAACAGTTTTTGGGTGTAGATTTGTCCTTTCAATGTGTTTCATATATATATATATATATATATATATATATATATATATATATATATATATATATATAAACTGTCCTAACTAGTTTTACATCGATACACATTACAACGTCGACCCATATTGTTCAATTCTACACCTAAAATAAAAGTAGAATTACATACCTTTCAGTACCGATATCACCATGTTACAATATAGGTTATGGATTTTATTTTTTATTGAATAATGTTACAGCTGATCGCTTCAGGACCCTATGCTAATGTTTAGTCCGTTATAAAACAAATGCAATCACTTCTAAATCTTACTAGGATTATCGCGCCTTAAACCATAACAGGGTGTTGTACTTAATCTTCCTCAAACAAAATAAACAAAACAAAAGAACCGATATTAATATTTGGTTTATTCTTGTTCAGCGTACTTAAATTGATACCATACATATTGGTTTTGGCATAATTGTTAGACCCAGAGGTGCTCCGTAGTATTGATTTTCACAAAGCATTGGATCCCCAAATGTTTTACTTACCTTTATTAGCAGAATTTTGTTGTTTAAATCTCAGAAAACCACTAAGAGATACAAATGTACATTTTGTATCTCCAAGAAGCAAGGCCTGAGAGGTTAAAGGAATGTATCTTACCATAGCATTAACCGCAAAATAAGTATTAGTTATGATTTTGGATAAATAAAACTGTACAATATCTCCATATGTCATTTAGTTAACAGTTCACCACTAGTATTCGATGAATAATTTAGACTTCAATGCAATAGGCTAAAATACGTATCGCGGTTGTAATCCACTTCTAATGTTAAGTAAGCCAATGTTTCTGGTTTTTCTTGCCCAGATGCAGTGTCGGGTACTGCACTGAATCGATTTGTATATAACAAGGGGCTCGTTGCTTTCCTGTTAAATGAAATTTGGTTATTAGGAGTAGTTACACTTTTTTCCATGAACTGCATTTTACAAACTATACCGGAGCTGTAGGCACTCGCTAGACCATTATGGACAATGTCAGTTTTAACCACATTTGTTGAGTGAAGAAGCGGCTCGCATGTGAACTTTCCAAGATGCATTCAAAGCAAACAGATGCCTTCTACAGTTACTTTATTTCTAGGGACACTGACCTGAGAGAGTTAATGACCAGATGGAATAATATTGTCACCGCGCCCGCCGCATCTAATTGCCGACAACCGCAGTGTTACCCATCGCATTATTGTCGGCACTACCGCAAAGGAGCCGAAGGAAAGAGATAGAGAATGGCCGCATTGTTGGGGCGCTTGCCGAAAGAGAGAAAAGGATAGATTCTTTTGGAGTCTTCTACTTTGTATTCCACCGAATAACTGAACTTTCCAGAATAGTGCCTGGGAGATATAAAATAGCGGTAAAGTGCGACAGGAGTCAGTCAGACGTATGTGAAGGTTGAGTAGTCGTGCCGACGGAGACGGACAGACGATGTGGAGAATTGTGCCGACGGAGAAGAGTTAGTTCTTTGTGTTACGAGTTCGAAGCCGTGCTGTTGGAGAATCGGAAAAGACTTTCTTGTTGTTGCAACGAGTGTACAAAGTTACTGTTTACGGAAATAAAAGTGTTTATCTCGACTACGTCTGTCGTATTTACTTCACACCCACACCTAAAAGTTACACTGGTGTCAGAAGTGGGATTCGTCGAATTGCTTCTAGTTTCGTTACTTCGTCGTTAGAAGTTGCAACGTTAGAACCAAGATGGAGGGAGATTCGGAAACCAGGATGATGGCAATGATGAAAGAATTATTCGCCGAGCTGAAAGAAATGAAGACGGCAAACGACAACCTCGCTGCCAAAATGGAAACGTCATACGACAACCTCGCTGCCGAGCTGAAAGAGATGAAGACGGCAAACGATAACCTCGCTGCCAAAATGGAAACGTCAAACGACAACCTCGGTGCCGAGCTGAAAGAGATGAAGATGGAACAACTCGGTGAACTGACTGGCGTGACGGAAGACGTGGAAGAACTCGACGAAAAGGTGGTAGACCTCTGCCAGCACGTGGACGTCGTGGAGGACGACGGGGAACGTCTTGGCGCCCTGGTAGTAAGAGTTGACGAGAGCGTCAAAGTACTGGATGCCAGGGGCAGACGGAATAGCGTGGAGCCGGGGAGGGAGCACCTAGTGGCCGAGGCGACAGTTGCGCCCGTTTCAGATGACGTGAGGGAAGACGTGGAACAACTCGGCGAACTGATTGGCGTGACGGAAGACGTGGAACAACTCGGCAAACTGATTGGCGTGACGGAAGACGTGGAACAACTCTGCGAACTGATTGGAGTGACGGAAGACGTGGAACCACTCGGCGAACTGATTGGCATGACGGAAGACGTGGAACAACTCTGCGAACTGATTGGAGTGACGGAAGACGTGGAAGAACTCGACGAAAAGGTGGTAGACCTCTGCCAGCACGTGGACGTCGTGGAGGACGACGGGGAACGTCTTGGCGCCCTGGTAGTAAGAGTTGACGAGAGCGTCAAAGTACTGGATGCCAGGGGCAGACGGAATAGCGTGGAGCCGGGGAGGGAGCACCTAGTGGCCGAGGCGACAGTTGCGCCCGTTTCAGATGACGTGAGGGAAGACGTGGAACAACTCGGCGAACTGATTGGCGTGACGGAAGACGTGGAACCACTCGGCGAACTGATTGGCGTGACGGAAGACGTGGAACAACTATGCGAACTGATTGGAGTGACGGAAGACGTGGAACAACTCGGCGAACTGATTGGCGTGACGGAAGACGTGAAACAACTCGGCGAACTGATTGGCGTGACGGAAGACGTGGAACAACTCTGCGAACTGATTGGAGTGACGGAAGACGTGGAACAACTCGGCGAACTGATTGGCGTGACGGAAGACGTGGAACCACTCGGCGAACTGATTGGCATGACGGAAGACGTGGAACAACTCGGCGAACTGATTGGCGTGACGGAAGGCGTGGAAGAACTCGGCGAAAAGGTGGAAGACCTCTGCCAGCATGTGGACGTCGTGGAGGACGACGGGGAACGTCTTGGCGCCCTGGTAGTAAGAGTTGACGAGAGCGTCAAAGTACTGGATGCCAGGGGCAGACGGAATAGCACAGACCCGGGGAGGGAGCACCTAGTGGCCGAGGCGACAGTTGCGCCCGTTTCAGATAACGAAAGTGTACGTCTCGGGGAAGACAAAGGGGCAGTTCAGGGACGTCATCGAGGATCCTCTGGAGGAGTGTGTCGGGTACGTAACCAAACAGGATATGACGTGGAAGACGATCAGCAGGGAAGCGCACAAGCAAACGAGCAACACGCGAGAACCGACTTGGCGTGTAACATGGGGGGACCGTCAGAGTCATCCAATCACCTGACACATAGTGCCGTGAACGGAAGAATGGTGGACATCGTCTTGGACGGCAGGATACAGGAGAGACCGTGCCGAGCACGAGTGAACACGAGTGCAGCGGTGGACGCGACTCGCGCGGATGTGGTGGGGTTTGTTGCCGGACCCATCGGAAGCAAGGTGGCTGCGAAGGTGCGCCAGAGAGGTCGGCGGACATGGTACCTAGTGAGCCGTTTCCAAGTGCGCAGTATGGCCCGTCAACACACCAGGAAGAAGGGCAACTGGACGAGGGACCGTCAAGACCGGCGGTACTGTTGCAGAATTTCGAAGCAGGATGGCATACATCGCCCTACCCGGACCAAGGGACACTATCCAACAGCGATACCTAGGATCGTGCCTCCTGGAGAAGAGGTTCGATGGGTTAGTCCACCGGGGCGCAAGGGAGATGCCGCAGTGATAGTGCTGGTCGGGACGACCAGCTCTGAGGAGGGAGCAGTGTCACCGCGCCCGCCGCATCTAATTGCCGACAACCGCAGTGTTACCCATCGCATTATTGTCGGCACTACCGCAAAGGAGCCGAAGGAAAGAGATAGAGAATGGCCGCATTGTTGGGGCGCTTGCCGAAAGAGAGAAAAGGATAGATTCTTCTGGAGTCTTCTACTTTGTATTCCACCGAATAACTGAACTTTCCAGAATAGTGCCTGGGAGATATAAAATAGCGGTAAAGTGCGACAGGAGTCAGTCAGACGTATGTGAAGGTTGAGTAGTCGTGCCGACGGAGACGGACAGACGATGTGGAGAATTGTGCCGACGGAGAAGAGTTAGTTCTTTGTGTTACGAGTTCGAAGCCGTGCTGTTGGAGAATCGGAAAAGACTTTCTTGTTGTTGCAACGAGTGTACAAAGTTACTGTTTACGGAAATAAAAGTGTTTATCTCGACTACATCTGTCTACTTTTACTTCACAACCAACCAAAAGTTACAATATAATTTTAGAGCAAGGTAAAACATTCAACTAATTGCATTACACAGCGCATTAGGAAGTTTCTTCAGACATAACTTTGCTATAGAGTGACAGCACTGAGTATAATGAAAGCACAATTGTTCGATGCACTAAATATATTTTATTGTGATTCAATTTGAATAACTAAATGCAGAGTTTCTGCACACCTTTTGATATGGCATTTTTAGCAGTTGTTTCATTAGTATCTAACCATAATAGTGTGCAATTATTAATGTGAGAAATATTCCAAAAGTTTTCATCATTAAGGTAACCTTCAGCTGCTTGTACTTACAATTACAGTACTATAGTAACTTCAATCTTCTACATTTATTAAGAATACACACCTTTTTATCCATTTTTATACAGTGATACATAACCTAGGTGCCTAAAATGAACTGTGTAACCTTTGTCTTGAATGCATCATCCGCTAATTGCTGTGATTCTTTAAGATTGGGTTCCACATTTGCCTATGAATTTTCATCTAACTTTTATAGATACTTAATGTGCTGTTTGTCCTTTATAACGGCGAATGCTGTGAATGGTTATGCTTGCAAGATATGGAAAGCTAACTGCATGAAATTTACTGCAAAAGATTGGCACACCTTACGAATTCTAGACCTTAATTTTAAGGTTAACGAGAGATTCCTTTTATAGCTCGGGAGCTGATCAGTATTCAGAACACCTGTATTCCAAGAGTACCTTTATCCTTGCAACATACTCATACTCACACTCACTCTCTCACTCTCTAACTCACTCTCTCACTCTCTAACTCACTCTCTCACTCTCTCACTCACTCACTCACCTCACTCACTCACTCACTCACTCTCTCACTCTCTAACTCACTCTCTCACTCACTCACTCACTCACCTCACTTTGGACCCAAACTGCTTTTGTTAATTGAAGTGCAATAGCAGCATAAGTGTCTTTATTTTTAATAGTATAGTTGAGCCGTCTTTAAAGGAAGTTTAAAAGCTTTTTAAATAAAATATTACATCTAGATTCATTTATTAGGTCTCTCTTTGTACATCCCTTCACACTTCTTAAGAATTTCATCTCTGAAGCCTGTATTTTACTCCGTTGCTTCTTAGTTAGTGTGCAAGTCTCATTTTCTAACGAAGAGATAGACATTTTTAATATAAATAACAGGTTAAAAGATTTCAAACAAAAGTGGAAGGGACATGTTGAAAAAATGCCAGATATTGGACTTTCTAAACACATAATGCATTATCATCCTAAAGGTAGGAGATCGGTGGGCAGACCCACGAAACGATGGCTGGAGGACTGTGAAGGCGGAACAGTCACTTGTTTGCCTATGCCATGAAGTGAAGAAGACGACGAAGAAGACATCTAGATTCCAAAAATGAATCAGGAATTGAAGAGAAAATTCCAGGACACTGTACATGCGAGTATATTTAAAATATGCAACTGAGACATAGAAAAAAATCTTACTAAATTAAAATTTGGATCTCGTTAAAACACAAATTTACATCAAATATATACCAGGTGAGTCAGCTGTCCTTATTCTCGAGTTTTATGCAATCCGCACTTTATACACCAACATGAAAACATCGACCCCATTACTAGGTTCTAACGGCGTATTTAACATGGATGTTAAACACTCGATGAAATTAGTACTAATATAGATGTATCACATCGCCTTTTAATATATTCGTAATTAGACAACTGACGTTTACACTTCTGCAAATGTTCACTGGAACCAGCGAATATTACATCTTAAACGAATGTTTACCTCACACGTTACTATTTAGGTAGCTCAGTTGGAACGAGCGCAACACTCCGAATTAATCTGCCTGCTGTAAAGGTGGTTCGAATCACCTGCATATATTAATTTATTTTACCATGCAATCCTCACAATTTACAAATTATTATTCTGAAAAATATTACTATATTCATTTTTATTGTTTTATATATGTTTTATGGCATTGTTTGATGTTTCTTTATTGGTGAACTATAATTATGTAGTTGTTTAAACACACCTTTAGGTATGTGCAATTGAAATAAGGATCATTTATACACATTTGAACACAGAAAGCAAGGAAATTACATTGTCAGAGTTTAACATGGAAGTTAAACTCAATTTTGCAGACAATGAATTATTGTGCTATTAAAAACGTTTCATTGTGATATGTTTTGCGGCGCTGGAAAGACCCTTTTTCTATTCCTGGAACACGACTCCTCTAACGAAGCAAGTGCTCGAACAGGTGACCTTGTTGGGTAATGCACGTCTGGGCACGCTGTTGGATGGAGCCCCTGACTTGGTGTAGCATGGCGGGTTGAACATTTCTACAAGCCACTGTAATACGCTGACGAAGGGTTTCTAGATTGCCCACCTCCTCTTCATAAATGCGTTCTTTTAAATAATCCCAGAGAAAGAAGTCAAAGGGTGTCAGATCAGGTGGTCTGGCAAGCCAGGAGACTGGTCCTTGTCTTCCTATCCAATGACCAGGATGTGCAGCATTCAAATGATTGCAGACGATCCTCGACCGATACGGAGGAGCGCCGTTGTGTTGAAACCACATCGTCATTCGCTCCTGCAGTGGTACATTCCCTAATAAGAAGGGGTGAGCTACGGAGGAATTCCAGGTAGCGTGCTCCTGTTAGATGCGCCTCGAAGAATAATGGTCCAACAAGGTGGTCTCCCAAGATTCCACACTAGACATTTACACTCTACTGCTCTTGGAATGCTGCCTCCCTTTCCCAATGAGGATTATCAACACTCTTATAGCGTATATTGTTACGATTTTCAGTTCCACTATTGTGGAATCTTGATTCGTCAGAAAACAATATCCTGGATGCCAATCCCACATCACTTGCTACTCGCTCCAGCAACCATTCACAAAAGGTTACTCGGGCTTCGAAATCTCTCCCGTGAAGTGCTTGGTGTAGGTGCAAACGATAAGGATGGAACTTGTTAGTGTTATATTTTTGCACTACAGAAGATTGGCTGATATTCACCTCCTGATCTACTGCCCGTGTACTAGTGTGCGGATTGTTCTGCGTGGCGTTCAAAACTGCTTCTGCATTAACAGCCGATGTTGCTGGAGCGTATCTATGAGGAGGCATTCTTGCAAGTAACGCTGTTACACGTAGACGCCTTTCAACATTCTGGAAGGTGTTTGCTGTTGGCTGTCGTCTGTTCGGATATCTCTCCCAAAATAGATGCTGAGCCGCTGGTGTATTTGTTCTTGCTTCTCCGTAGATCAAAGGCATATCTATGTACTCGTCTGTCGAATACATAATGAAAGACTGGCACAAAATATTGAGTGACAGCATACGTGTGGAGAACGCAGGGGTCAGCATTCGCAACACACTACATCATGCCAGTGCAATGGGCCAGAAGACATTATAACTGGTCAATTACAAAATGCAGACAAGCAAAAATGATTTAAATTATAATGTCCTAAACCCTTAGGGACTTTATAAGTAGATTATTGTGAATTCGGTATCCAAGTTTTGATGAACATAAAATATATAGTTAGTGTACTCATATGACAGGTCCATTTTTTCCGAGGCGTTTATTGAATTACGTTGTTATGTATACTCTAATAAAAAGTTTGTAAAATCGGCCGGAAACCGGAATTCGCTCTCAGTAAACGAGCCGTATGTTTTTGAGGTGTACTTTAGCGAGGAGTAAGTTCTGTCCCTTAAACCGCCGTTGTTCTCATATTTGCGTATTCCTCTCTTTAAGAACGTCAAGCAATACATTTTAGTAAGCGCAAAACTGGACTAAGGCGCATATGCCGTTAGATGGGTGGCCTACCTTCCAAAAAACTAAGGCGCGGCTGACTCACCTGGTATATATTTTCTTTTGAACGAACCATTTCCGAGGTATTCTTTATTATTTGTTTAAATTTGCCATTACTTATAATTATCTCAAATAGGAATATGTTATTCGTCTAAGTCCCTTGTCCTTGCAAAGAAAACGGAATTTCGAGGGTATTGCAAAACGAACAGCTATTAAAACAAATTACTATCGCTTAAAGCCAACTGTATTGCCATATTCCCCTTGCACCTACAAGAAAGTTAGTACTAAGATAATTTCTGAAAATGCTTATGTCGAATGAAATGAAGTAGATAGAAAAATAAGCATTTGCAGTGATATTTTGTATAAGGGTGAGTATAGTTCTACATATATTTGTGAACAAAGTTTCTCCAATTGAACTATATTAAAAGTCTGTATCGAAATAGGTTACCTGATGGTCACTGGGAAGATCGTGTAAGCTATGCACTTGGACTTCGCCGCCAAATATTGATGGACTTTGAGGCAGTATTTTATGTAAGCCCTCTGAAATTAATCTGTCGGTGAAAATGGAGACAGCACAGGCTTACTTCACTTGTTTAATAATCAACAACCGCGAAGGAAACTGACCACTGATTGATGGTTTAACGACGGAAGATTTAAAATATATATGTATAACAGAACTTGAGACTTAAATGTGATGTTTATACATTAAGCTATTTTTCAAATGGAGTTGATTTGAATCAACTATTTGTTTTGAGTATAAACAGTGATATATACTTTATAAGATCGTTAGTTGCGTTTGGCCATTGTTCATTTAACATTAATTCTGCCATTGTTTCATGAACATTTCTGTGAAATGAATCATATCAAGACTGGCAATATCTGTGTGTAAATAAATTGTGTAAGACATTTCCGGAAATAGTTATAATACACCCGTACTACCACTGAGATTAAAGTAACAAGAAATTTCAAGCTCTCCGTCTGATGCTAAGCTGGGAGGGAAATTAAGAGTCTATACACAAACATCATTATCATTTTTATGATTATGATGATTATGAGTATTGTTGTTGTTATTATTATTATTACTATTGCTATTACTATTACTATTACCAGAGCGTATAGAAGTAGAAGTGTGATCACCAGGACCTCCTAAATACCGGACCTGACACTGTGATTCAAGATGGCGGCCTATGTGGTGGGAACTACTTGTAAACAACTCGTCTACAGGCTACGATTTCAACGCAGTAAAATAAAAATGTGGTGTAATAACACGCCTATTTTGTGAATATGGGCTGTGTTAAACACAAAAACACTGTCTTAAACATAAACTCAAGTAAACAAAAAAGAATGACATTTAATATTAAACGATAAACCATGGGCAATGAAATATATAACCTCAAATATCATTCATGCAATCTACAGGTTTACATGCCATTATGTAACTGCATTACACACTCAAATTACAAAGAAGATAGACAAAACTGGAAGCAGCGTGTTACTTAAATAAAACAGAAGTGTTGACATTGAGTTGACTCAATTATTAATCATTGTTTACACTGTTTTTCACATTTGTACAATCTACATAATGTTATATACCTACACAAACATACTATACTGGATGGCTGATATACAAATGCTGCCATTTAGAATAATTAGCTACCTACTAAATTCAAAACCTTTAGGGTGAAATTTTGCTTTTACTATTACTGAGAACTTGATTACTCAGTTTGCAACAACATATTACTCAGCACCTCATGACACTTTATTTTACAGGGGGAATCCACAAAAGCAGATGAAATATTAAAAATAATAACCGTAAAACAGCACTGTAAATGAAATACATGAAATACGTAATCTTAAATCAGTATTGTAAAGCAACATTGTGTTAGCTTAGGTTAGGTTAGTTTTGCATATGAGTGGGGTGACAGGGTCCTGTGTTATCGAAATATTTACAATTTGGGTAGTGTTTATGCAATCATTTCAACGTAAATGCATTAATCAATCATTGTAGCATATATTACACTCGTTTATGCACATTTATTAGCTAAATATCCGCCGCATAAGCGAAATAAAACCACTTCATCGACCGTACGAAATTTTCTCATAAATAAAACACGAAGCTTGAGCGCACAATAAAACTTACAAGATCGTAATCAGCAATAAAAACTGCATCCATTGCACTATGTTTCATTCGTTTTATCGAGCGGACGATTTTGTAAATATTTACCAAACTTTGCTATAGTCTACAGTTTTACATGCAGCAACATAACACATTTCTTCTAAACTACAGCTACACATTTAAATTACAAAGACAAAAGATAATGTACAAATATGAGCAGCATACTACTTACATGAAACAAACTGTTGGTGTTGCAGATGCCACTAATTGAATTCACTCGAAATTATTGTCTTTCACTATTCACACTATTCACCATGTTATATACACACCGGCAACTAATACACATAACGCTGCAATTTATTGTAATTAAATACTGAATTTAGAAGCTTTATGTTGTAATTTACCTTTTGTTTTAACTGAAAGTTTCTGATTTTTAATTTGCATCCGGGAATGCAACAGTTACGGTGCATTGTCGTGTTTGAGGTTAGGTTGTAGTATGGCAACATTAATATACACTACTGGAACAGTTTTTCTTCAACAACCTCTCACCACTGTAATCGTGACACAAATTGTACTTGCAAACAGATAAATTAACCACACTATACGGCTAATGTAGCCATAGTCCTAGATGGAACACAATAAACATGAACACGTGGATAGCACAGGGCACAGTCAAAACGTTATTACATTTATTCCTGTTCCTATACTGCCCAAATAAAACTTTTGAAACACTCGCTTTGCTAATATGAAGACAAACTTACATAGGAATTATTATAAGAAACAATAACTCGAAGACATAGAAAATAATACGAAAAACAGCGTGTGGAAACACCTCAGAAATCATCGCCACCAGCCGACGCCATTTTTGTACAACTTAGATGGCAGTGTCAGGTCCGTTAATCTAGAAGGTCCTGGTGATCACTGCTGTAGTTCATGTGTTCCGCCGCATAGATGGCAGCGCAACTGCTAGCGCGGTACAATGCTAATACAAATACTAGCGTTTCGCAGGAGATTCGCTGGAAAAGTAGCAATGGAGAAGAATATTGTCGTTCAACAATGACAAACTCACACATGCACATTCTGGCAGCCATTCACAGAAATGCAAGTCAATAATGTTACCTCTAGAATGCTAAATGGCATTAAAGGAATGAAGTAAAATATAATTTCCTATGAATAAAAAGTTAACTTTGCTGCAAGAATAGTACAAGCTACTTGTATTTTGTTCTACAGATAAAAATGTACTCACCAATGTTGAAATCAGCTGTTAGTAAGTTTTGACAATTTCCGAGATGATTTGGCAGCCTTTGATGATTGTAATTCCTTTCTTATTTCCTTGGTGCGGAAAAAGAAGCGACACTTCATGTAATGCAGAATTAGTTTGGGGATAAGATCCAGTAAATGTTCACCACAACACCCAATTCCAGAAGCAACACTAATTTGGTTAACACTGTCACAACAATCGAAAAATATATCGCCCCACAAGTTACTTTCATTTGAAAGTCTATCTGCTAAAACCCTCTCTACTTGCGAAAGAGCGCTATGTACAGATTTAGAGGGGTAAGTAAGGCATAAATTGTCTGTACCAGTTTTGTGGTCTTTAATTGCAGTTAAAAGTGATACGGAGGAGAAATCTGCACACTTGCCATGGAGTAAATTAACACATGCTTTACAATCTGTTATCGTTGAACAGTTGTGTACTATACATCCACTCAGGTGATATACCAGACATTCTTTAGCCATATCTTTCTGAGTAATTTCAGGTACATTGTTTTCCCATTCTGGTATATCAGGTTCCTCATATCATAAAGGACAAATTCACACCCAAAAACTTCTGGTATGGTCACCCTATGGGTTTTGTTAAACCCAAAAACTGTAAACTTTGTAAATATTTATAATTGTAAGTTAATGTTAATTGTAGCCTGTAAGCCGGGTCCTTTGTATGGCACCAGGCCAAACTTTCTCTCAATAAACAAAACTGAAACTGAGAAAACTATATATGCCCCGCTGATAATAAGTTAACATTTATAGATTCCATCATTAATAAATATTATATAAGTGGATACATTGGTAAGTACTTTATACAAGTGATATTGAAAAATAAGTCCTCCAGCTCCTCCGGGGTAGGCAACACATCAATATTACCATTATTTTAATATGATTGACCGGTTATAATAATATATCGGTTAGTCACAATGGGCCATTAAAAATCAAAATATTGTGGATGGAATATTTCCATTTACATGTATATATTCAATTTCAGTGGAATTAAGTTTGGCAATAATCATATGCCTCGAGTTTACAATTTGATGATAATAAAAGCAGCTATTCAGATAGTTAATCTTTATTATATTGATGTGTGATTTATTATTTATGTAACGTATTATAATATTGTGCAGGTATTTTTGTTACGTGTTTTTATTTTCAATAATGAGTGACAATTCAATGGATATCACTTCCGTACGCTGTTCCTCCAAACGGGGAAGTCATATTCACGTTCGGCTTCGGTCGGTTCTCTTCAATCAGCTGTTCCAAAGATGACGCAATCGGGCCGTAGCCTGTATTTCGCGCCAGCCTCGCCATGTTAAATACTTGGGTAGAACCTAGCATTGGGGACGAAGTTTTCATGTTAGCGTATCCTCAGAAATCAGCTTGGTCCATTACAGAAGATTATGCTGAGATAGATCTACAGGCATTGCTAAACCACACAAGTGACCGAATTATTAAGCTTCAGCATGATGTTATTAAAAATGTTGATTTACATACCATACAAATCACTCTAATTTCTAAATGGGGAATGTGATGGTAGTTCTGGTCACTCTAAATACAGTCATTTCAGACAGGAAGTGGTTCTTATAACCTTTTTCTTTACATCATTCGTTCCAATTCCTTCAATTAGGAAGACCTGAAGAAAAGGGAGAAGGAGAAGTAGAAGAAGATGATGGTGACGAAACCGATCATGAAGCTGATGAATAAGATGAGATACCAGTTGAAATTGACAAATTTATTTATGGTCCAAATTAATTATTAATTTTAACTTTATAATGGTAATCATATTTTTTTTAATTTGTAATAAAATACTTTTTTATTTATATGGTGTTATTTATTTATGTTTTTGATCTAGTATTAATTTAATATCCCATCATAACATTTAATGGTGTTAAATAGTTTTGGCCAGGAATTTCTGAAAAGTTTCCTCTGTGCGTCATGTGATTTATGGACAACAGACACCTTTTGTAGATTATATGTAATAGATTCGTATAAGTGGAACAATTTTCAGCGTTTAGTAGTTGTGTGAACATATTGTTGAAACGCTCAATTTCTGTGCAACACTTCGTCAAGTCTTCTTTGGGGAACGTTCGAATTATGCAACATTACTTAAAGGTTTTTTCTCCATTGGTACATTTCTAGAGAGAGGCTTCTTAGAATTACTATGTAGCGATCCAGTAGTGTTGCAATATTAACCAGATATCTGACGGTATATTTACTTGAATGTGAACATCAGGAAATGTCTGCTGAAATTGTCTGTGCAGACAATTGTGTAAATGATCCTGTTTTTACGTACGTATGTATTGTGCATATAGGTGGATATAAGTGCACGCAGAACCTTTTGGACCTCCAGACGAGTGTTAGATAAAAATTGGGGCGAACCCTGAAGTGGTATGCTGGATTTAAATTACTGTGGTAACACCCAGTTTATGCTTTGCTGCCATATCTGGTGGCCCAGGGTAAAGCTTGAGGTTTGCAGGACTCAAACTCCTGAAAACCTCGGTTCTGAGTTACAGAGAACGGTTTAAACCGGAACCACAAGCGCTTGGCTTTGGCAGTTTCGTTAAACCTCTCTTCTCTGCATCTCTGGATAAACACAGAGGCTAGAGTAGGCATTACAGACTTAAATTTAATGGAATGAAAAACCTAAGTTCTATGTATTATGGACATCTGAACATTCCTGTGAACAGCTACTTGTATTATATTTTAAATATGATTCCGAATAAAATAACCCCGGAGAGCAAAATAAAACCTTTGTAACCTACTCGGAGCATAGTGAATTGAAAAATGTATTTTTTTCTGAAAATCTATCGTGGACAAATGTATCAGATGGATCAAAGAATAATTGCTGCAGGGATCGTTAGCTATGGCAAGAGACTATCATATGATCTCGGTCAATAGGCCCCTATTTTCTTGGCAGAGCCATGTGCTATTGGCTATCACTTGGGAAAGCATACTTAAGGTTTATGCTTACAGGCATATTATTATACTTTTACAGCTAAGTGGCCTTGAAGGCTCTTGAAGAAAATTAAGTTAAACAAAAACGTGTCTGGCAGTGCTGAGAGTACCCTATGAAACTGGTAGAACACAACACTGTCGCTCATACGGCTACCAGGACATATGTGAATTTATTGCAATGAAAGGACGGAAGATTTAGCTTAAAAATGGAGCACTACTGCACCAATCGAACCGGAACCCATTCTAGTTTTATCCTACGGATATGTTTGAGGTGGATGAACTGCTGGAAAACATAAGGAATACTGGGAGTTAATTTCAGGACATGGGTACTCAAAAATAACAATTCCTGATCCAGATAATGACAGCAATCTTGAACTGCTTTGTATAAATGGAGCCCAACTTCACTGGAAGATTGTAATGATGACAGAATACGGTAATCTCAAAGGACACATGCAAGGCGGATAAAGAAGTTGATGTAACTTGTATGGGTTACAAAAAGGAGATGAAACGGCAAGTTATCTGCTGTGTGACTGCGCCCACTTACAGGTCAAAGAATTAAACACTTTAATTAAGAATGTATGCAAGTGCACGAACTTAATAAGGTCACAGTAAGAAAGCTAGTCTGCCTTATAAAGAATGAAAGTATTCTGAGAGAGTAGAAAACAAGGGGTTGCGCATCAACAATGGTCGAGGTACTAAGGGCTTCGATAGTCGCCCCTGCTACCCCTAAACCTAAAGCTAAACTGTATTGCACATAAAATACTTTGTTCAAGAGTAAATGATTGTATAGGCATTTCAGTAGACCAGGAACAGAAAAAATAATTCGAATACTCTAAAGTAATTCACATAACAGAATCTTGAATAAGATTTCATTTTTAAGATACACAATTTACGACATATAGACTTTACAGCAAGAACAAAAGGCTGCAACTTACAGTTGACATTCACGACCAATAAAGCCTTGAATGGGTCATTCGCCCCTAATGAGCTAGGGAACATACTGAGGTCCCTATAGCGCAGCATGGAATCACGCGAATGTGGCAATGGACCCAATGAACGAATGACCACTCGTTAATCGTTGGTATTTAACCAATACTTCTTATTAATAGTGGTGTTAGACAAGGATATACTTTATCAACTGCTCTTTTTAATGCGTATATTGACGAAGTAGTAAGAATATGTGTGAATAAAGTTAAAGACGATATAAGTTTTGCTGGAGTCAAAATAGAAACCATACTATACGCAGACGACAAATACTGTTGGTTACAAGTGAAGATGATTTACAGAGAAACTCCAATGTTTTAATAAACTGAGTAAAGAATATGGAATTAAAATTTCAGCTAACAAATCTAAAACTATGGCTTTTAAAGGGGTATACCCTGTTAAAGAGAACATGATGTTAGAGGATGTAACAATCGATTAGGTATTAGACATGTAATGTCTGTACCGGGGAGAATTTTTTGTCGCAGGAAAAATAAATTCAACGATATAACAGGCACATTAAAAAGAACGTTAACGTACAAAGCTCCTAAAGGCTCCATAGTAAAACTCCAAAAATCCATGGCAATAATTTCGACTTATGACTCGGAAACATGGGCAATAACAAAAAATACCACAGCAGCATAGTCATCGGAAATGAAATGTTTAAGATTAAGTACTGGACATAATAACAAATATAGTGCGGACATCCGATAAGAACTAAAGATGGAAGTAATAAGCTGAATCATTCATAAAGGCAGAGAAAATGGTTAAAACACTTACAAAGGATACGTACAGACAGAAAGGAAGAAGGAGCCCTGGAAGACCGTTGAAGAGTTGGTCAAATCAACAAGGAGCCAGAACGGATTGCAGTCAAAACCATGAAGTAGAAGAAGAAGGAAACCAACTTTTCTTATCTGTTTATGGTGTTCACAGATATGCACAAACAACACACGCGGTGCGTATGGACGATTTTCTAAAAATACTCTTTTTTCTTCAGGGTGCCTCAAAACGCGTATTGCTGTAAAGTCTATGGTGTCAAATATTTGGGTGGAATTCAACACTTCCTTTGCTGTAGTAATAAGGTAAATAATAGAGAAAGTAATCAGAAGGGGATAAATGGAGGGGGAAAATGCTCCAGGTCTAGTATCGTAGCCCTCATTTATATCTGCTGCCTGTTTTATTTATCCTAAAGCATAATTAAACTTGAGAGTATTTGGCCAGTTTACTTAATATCTAAAATTGTATATTAACTTTTACCTATTTTCTGACGAATGCAGTCGTGCTGAGACACAAAAGGTTGACTGCCTGAAATTGGCTTTTATTGATCTGTATTGTATTGTGTAGACGGGAGACCTGGAAACGAATGAAATGCAATTAAACATGCTTTATGTACCCCTTTACCTCGAGTTGTGAATACTTGCTAGTGAGTGGACGTTTAAACAACGTGTAAAATGTGTATTACCTTTTATTTTGTTCTGTCACAAGCAGTTCTTTACTTGTAAGAGTCCAATTATAAAACTCAAAAAACATCAGTCATGGTTTTTACTGTGTATAAATCGGTGCATGCATTGCAATCTTCATCAAAATTAAACTGGCAAGCACAACCGTGATAAGGCACGAAAAGTCAACGGTCTGAAATTGGCATTTATTGATTTCTGTTATATTGTGTTGTGTGGACGCGAGAGCTGAAAAAGAATGAAATGCAATTAAATGAGTTTTTCTGTATCCATGTTGTACATCAAAGAAAGGAATGTGGGGGTGTAAAGAAAGAAAGTAAAGCGTTTGATGTTGCAAATACATGTGCATGCACATCAAAAGCGGATTCCAGTTTGCTTCTATGAAAAACGAACATATTGAGGCATGAAACCTTTTGCTTTTTCATTTTTCTTTCTTTCTTTTTAATACTGTCTATATTTCACCGCATTTGGGTTTCTTTGGCATTTTCAAGAACTTCCCGTTGCCATTTTCCATCTTATTTTGCCATGTTTTCCTTGTCAGTATCTCTTGCTTCTTAAAGGCCTTTATTCCAATATCATTCCAGCAGAATTGTAACTTCAACTGTTGTATCTAACAGGGAACTATTGTCACTTTGTGGTTTTGTATGGATATTTGTGGTAATATTACTTTAAATTGTAAATGTGTGTCTGTGCCTTAATCCACCATTTGCCTAAATAAATACATACCTACATAAAATCTGTTACTTCTCTTAAGAATACAGCATTGAAAATTATTTCAAATATTTGTGTCCAGCACCTACATAAGTTAGGAGGATTGTTAATATATGATTTTGATCTATAGGTAAGTAAATCTCTGATTAGTTTCCTCCAATTGTTGTTGTTGTAGTGTTTAACGCCCGCTTTTACTACTACGGCACCGCAGGCGGTGACACTGATGATACATGAAGATGGAGCACCGGTGGAATGAGATGGCGGGGGAAACCGGAGCACCCGGAGAAAACCCGCCCTGACGCCGCTTCGTCCACCACGAATACCACATGCGGGTCCCTGGGATCGAACCCGGGCCGCCTAGGTTTCCTCCAATGAAGGGTTTAAATCAGGTGTGATGTATATTTAAGAGCGATCAAGCACTTGATCATCAACGCCCTTAGATCAGCGTGGTGATGCAATTACGCAAAGAAATAGTTAATAGCTGACCAAGTGCGCAGCGGAACAAAAGAAACACTGCACTCTTGTAAACATCAGAATTATAGGCAGTGATGAAAAACATGGTGGTTGCAAATTCGTTACTGCTTTCGTGATTTTAGTACATACAAAGAACTTCGTTCAATATTTCTACTTTTAGAATGAAGCTATTGAATTTTTTTTTTTTTTTTTTTTTTTTGGGGGGGGGGGGGTTGCAAATGTAACGTTCAAACAGGCTTGTGTGTAATTCTGGCCCTTCTGCCTTCTAGGAACTAACACTTCATGACGTCGTGATGATTTCATACACTTATAGAAAAAGTTTAAAAATTTGCACTGACGATGGCAATATTCAAACATTAGAGCATTAAAATCACTAGTAAAATCTACAACGTCGCAATGAGAACACTCGGGTTTGGTTGCCTTTGACCACCCACTCTATCTTGAAGTTTGTTTGCTTTCTCTCAGGATGATTGCTGGGGTGGTTACTCACCTACAATGATTTACTTCACATGACTTCCATTTCATTTCTCTTCCTTCTAATGTGTCAGTAAGTGTCCAGACGGCATGTGACGGCACCGGACAAATGGCGCAGATGCTTGCTCTAAGCCTAAGGAAAGAGCATTCCTATTGGAAACTAGAGGTCTCGCCGTCCTCTCTGGGCAGCTACAGTAATGGGACGGCCTTCGAGCGAGGAAATGTCTCTGTGACCTGTTTGTGGCCTGAGAGTGTAAGAGGTAGCAGCCGCAACAGACCTCACACAGGTCGTAGTGTGCCAGTTGTACAGTTTATACAATCAACAACACATTGTAACGGTTCATTTATTTCAGAACCTATATTTGTTCCCATTCCTTTGACTTCTTTCGTTTTTTTATAACTGTGTGCAGTTACAACAACGACCTAGATATGAGAAGGCATATTTTGTATTAAGAGGCTTTAAAGAATGTCGATATAAAGTGGAAATTTAATATTATTGTGAGAGTTGAAATATTTAATTATAATCTTATTTCTAAAAATTAAAAAGAAGTTATTCTCATTTGCCCAGAAAACCCCTTTTTGCAAACTAGTAGACCCTGAAGAGACCACTCTAAACCACCGCAACATCAAGTAATAATATTGTAAATGTTATCCCTGAGTCACTACTCAATTAACATTTTCAATCTCTTGTTTTCCTTTCAATGGATTCATCTATGTAGTTTTCATCAGCTGATACTAACTTCCACTCCCTTAGGCTTCTACCTCAGTGAGACTAATTTCAGATCTGTAAAGCCCATTTGATGTTTTCAGTTTATGTCCCATTGAATATTTCCTCAAGAAATCAAAAACGTTACCAATAGATGAAACGTTCATATTTCCTTTTTCATCAATCATCATGTATTTAACATATAATACAAAAACAAGACTGTTAAATTACTCTGCTCCTCTCATGATAATGTGACTGCAAGAAATGTCTTGATATCAACAACGCCAGCGTTATCTGAGAAAGATGATGGCTAGACGTTTAATATATCAACAAAGCTTAGGCCTCTTAGGAAACGTAAGTTCTTTTCCTGAACAGCTGAACGCTGCGCAATGTGTTTTATGTAGATAGTAGATCCACTTATAACACCATCGTGAGCCGCCATGTGGTACTGTCTCCACTTATCTCTCTAGAGAGACGAACATCCCGTAGATCATTTGCTTCAGAGACCTACAGTACATTGCATATTCATAACACAGAAATTACGTGATTATCGGTCTATAAAGAATGGCAAGAAGATTTTTCAATTCGTTGCACTAACTTGTTTCTCCTTTTTTCGCATGTAGAGCTATATATTAGTTGCTGATTTAACAGTCGATAAATCTATTTCAGTTCTTAGAAACAACATATTTGTTGTGTTACAATCGATTACTATGACACTTTACACTATATTACATATCTAATACTGAAATGTGCCATTACATTAAATTATAACAATATTTTGCAAAGTTATAATGTTTCATATAGTTTAATGCTAGAATTAGACAAAACGTGTGTACAAATCTTCATTCTGATTATTCGCAAAAATTACCACGGACCCTTACGATCACACGACTGAGCGAAATGGTTCCGCGTGAATATGTGAGACTCGCTTTCGGGAGGTCCCGGTTTCCATTCCGTTCGGAACACCCATTCTGGCCATGTTCTTTTTCTTTTTTGGGGTTTCCCCGGGTGGAAAGGATTATTTTTGTAGTGTTTAACACCCGCTTTACTACACGCGGCACAGCAAGGAGTGACACTGTTTATTCATGGAATGAAGATGGCGGGAGAAATCGGAGAACCCGGAGGATACCCACCCTTGCACCGACTTGTCCACCACCAATGCCACATGCGGTCGCCTAGGATTGAACTTGAGCCGCTTTGGTGAGAGGTGAATGGTCAAACCACTCGACCACGGCACAACCACCGGGTGGATGGGTGAATTCTTGGGTGGTTCCCCCATATACAAGGAATTTCCTGTCCCCAAAATTTTCTTTCCTCTATTTCACCACATGTGCTCAGGATGGTAAGTCCAGGCTAGGAATGTTGGTATGTTGCGACAGAGCAGTGTAATCTGCGCTTTGAAATGATTCCTTTCTGGCATTACGGAATTTCTGGGACCTGCTCCCTTCCTTGGAGCTATATCCCTATTTCCTGGTACGCGCAGGTTGCGGGTGGCTTAGGTAGGGTTGGTATCAGGATTGGTGGCATGTTGGAATCGTTTCCTTGCTAGTACACATCACCCTTCGGATCTCCCCTTCATCCCTTTCCCCCAGGCGTCAAATTACAATCATAACAAGCCCACTATGCTGAACCCCAGTTACCGGCCCCTGCTGTCTTTGCTAACCATTCACTCGTCCCAAAATTACCACGATGATGCACTGGATGTATAACTAAATATTTTGTCTGCTCGTGCTTTTTACTTTCTCTAATACGTAGAGGAGTATTCCACTCAAAAATTCAATATCGATATTTCACCAGAAATACATGTTTTGAGACTCCTTGAATCCAAATTAAACAGTTTTAGGAAAAGGACGTGTGTGTAGGTGTGTCTGTGAATGTGTGTGTTTGTGAGTGCCACAATTCAAAACTGAAAGGTCGTTTCAATAACATACTTAGTATTTAATTTCAGAATCGAAGGGGGGGGGGGAGGGAGACGCTGCCGAAAATGGCTCTACAGATTTTGATTAAGATATATATTTAAGTTATTTTTTCTAAGAATTTTCTCAGAAACCCTCTTCATTCTGGATGACTCTTACACAACTAGTAAACCGTGAGGGACACAACCTTTTTCCACACAAATATATAGATCTTACTAAAATAGTTAATTTATGTCAAATACACTTTTTTTGTGGAGTGAACCAACCATTTTAAAGATATCCCTTGTTATTTATCTGCATTTTCCAATACTCACATGCACTTTTCTCAAACGGAAAGTCGTCATTCACTTTTTTATCTCTTGGTCGTGCAAAGAGAATGGAATGTCAAAGACATTACATAGCGACCGACTTTAAAATATTTGACTATCACTTTAAGCCTACTGTATTCTTATATTTCTCCTGTATCTACTAGAAAATTAGTAACAAGCTAATTTCTGCAAATTTTTATATCGATTAATATGAAATACATAGAGCAGGCATTGGGAAGAGGGGTGACAGTAGTGCAATAGAATATTTACCCTCTCCACTTACTGACAAAAGTGCTAGAGTATAAGCTACCAGCTGTGCCAATAAACACTAACAGTTATTATTGTCACTATTTCTCTTCTAAAACTGAATCACAAAAACACAGTCCTCTTTATTTTCGTTAACATAATAAACAATTCCTCGTGATCCTGCAACTTTTTTTTATATTTACGTTCTACAATGTAATAGTCACAACGAACGGCGAATGAATGAAATTAGTGAAATGCTACTCAAAAGAGCCCGAGGTATCTAGAGTTTAAATTGATCCGACATTCGTCTTCTTGGGATAAGGGACAACATCAGAAAATGAACTTTAACCGGATAATTCACCCTAACCGAGATTCCAACTCGGGACTTCTTGAATGTGAAGCAGACACGTTACCACCACAGCACAGAGGCAGGCTGTGACCTTGCAGCTCACATTTGTTCTGTACTCTCGTAAGCTTGACACACACGTCATTCTCTCTCTCTCTCTCTCTCTCTCTCTCTCTCTCTCTCTCTCTCTCTCTCTCTCTCTCCGTCTCACAAACTGCTGATTACGAAGATACACTGGCTAAACACTTTCTAACACCAACTTGGAAAGGCTTCAACAATTAAAAACTAACTCAATACTCAACCCTGAAAAACTGCCGTAACACTGGCATTCGCTTACACAACCAAGACGAAGTGCTGACGAATTCTCTGGAAAATATATCTCCTCTCTACACTTCTGGTACTTAAGCCGACAGTCGAACGTTTTTCTTACAGTCCGGAATCACTTTGATCTACTGCACTCGTAGTCGCCTTTGTTCTGACTGCTCCATTGTTGTCGGGAAGCGTGTTGTCTAGCAACGTCGTGGTGTGAGGTAGCTGGAACTTGAGCGTCTGTTTGACGGGGGTTTGCGGCCGGTGACACAATACCTGTGCAACACACAGCTGTCAGATGAGTGCGTAATGCCTAACACAGCAGTTACATGCAAGTATTAGATGTGGCAGCAAGGGTGAGTCACATGCACACATTTCACAGCATACAAATCGAGTACGTGAGCAAACTAACAGTTCAACCCCCTCTTATACATCAGCCCTCAGACTCCGGCTCGCTTTCCTCTGACGTTCTACACAGGATGGAAGGTACTGCTGCGGCCTGAATAGCCTGGCTAATAGACGCAAGTGTAAGAAGCATAAAATACTAGCTTCGTTTCGGTAAGTTTAATGTCTTTGTAAAAATGTTCGTTTCTTCGGCAATGTAAAGGCAACTCAGGGCTGATGGGATTAGTTCTTGCATATACCAGAGGCCTGTGTTGTACCCGATCGACGTGTACTTCGAGGCCAGCACTGCCCTCAGATATAAATAAAATACTTGCCCATTGCGTTTACCATACCACTGAGGTGGTCACTGCCTTGGACAAATTCACACGAATCGAAATGTTATGCCTGACAGTATGAATGTTACTGAAACGACGTATTCGTTCAAACAATAATGAAGATTCAGCTTTCCATTTTACGGAAGCAGAAAAAAGAAACAATCGAAACCGGGTATTTTAGGGCTAAAACACGGCTGACGTAAAGGGATACAGATTTGTCAATAATGCATATTATTATTATCACCATCCATTACGAGTTAACACAATAGTAATTGCTTTGAATACACAAATAAGTAAGTCTTCCTAAAACAATGACGTTCTTTGCTGCCATCCTATGCACCAATACTTATACCTAGCGTATGAATTTGTCACCCGCCCTTCCCTCGCTCCTCACTTTTAGGAACGCCAGGCGATATTTTCCGTAACCTTCCCTCCAATCGAGTGTGACCCCCGTGCAACCGTTAAGCGTAGAACATGCGATGTGGCGTTTCCGCATTTCTCTTTGATATTAAACTTTGCATGACATTTTAACATTAAATTGTGTATAAATTAGTTTGAATTAAGGCAGGAATACGTTACAGTACTGTTCACACAATGTTTGCGCGACAGTTAGTGAAAAATAAGCCATTTATATCTATTCGTCAAGAACCTAGAGGGCTCCAAATATTTTACACAAATAGTTTTCTCGGCTAAACTGTTCTTTTTTGACAATAGTTGTATTGGACATATTTGTTACACTCATAATATAGAATACCTGTTAACGTATGACCGAAGCCACACCCGGTATAGTCGTATATCACTGCTTGCCATATGAGGTGTACGGTGTGGCATATCGCATATCAGTGTGATAGTGGCTAATACGACCGAGACCTTGGACAAAGATAAAGGCGGGCTCGACTAATTAGCTCCGCAATCACAACTTCACAGAATTTCCACTAACGAGTTACAACTGCAACAAGGTCGGATTCCTCGTTAACTTCAGCCAAAAGCAAAGGGACGCTGGTTAAAATACAGTAATGTGGGTTACTTAGTTAGGAATCACAGTCCTCTTTGAGCTGATCATCTCATTTACTCGTGTTTCCTGAGGTTCTGAATCAATAAGATACGACACCGGCAAACAAGAGCTATTTGATCTCTGATATTACTGTAAAAGATGCCTCGTAACGATTCCTATCCTATTGTGAATTTCATTGAAAAATCAGCTATTTTCAGCAACTGCCTTGCAGATATAATAATACGTTGTTGATGTACTCGTATATCAGTTGGACGCAGTGGCGTACAGTGGACTTTCTTTTTTCTTTTTTTTTTTTCTTTTTTTTTTTTTTTTTTTTTTTTTTGTCGGGTTGGGTTATAAAACTTTAAGCTTAATTTAATCATGGATTTGTAAACCAAGGTCGAGACTCTGACACAAAAAGACTTTATTTTCGAATCTACAAGAAATATCATCATGTATAAAACAAAATATAAAAAGTATTTTTGTGTAACTACCTATTAGATTATATGTTAATATTTCTTATCACACAATTGTTTTATATACCTAATTATATTTTATGTAAATGCATAAACTTTTAGACAGAGGCAGATACAGTAATCAATTATTTACGTATTTACCAACCTTTCTCTCTCTCTCTCTCTCTCTCTCTCTCTCTCTCTCTCTCTCTCTCTCTCTCTCTCTCTGTTTCTAATCTTGTCGAGCACTTTTAGAGAATTGGTGAAACACTTCTTAAGGATGGCTATTCGGTTCTTAAGGATATACAAGAATGTCTCTATGAATGGCGAGAAGGGCTAGGCTAGTCAGTGGACCCATTCCCATTGTATTTCTTAGATAACTTTCTAACCCATTCAGTGAAGAGAAGTTTCTCTCTTCAGGGTTGCTAATACCTGTAGGAATTTCCAAATGTTTGCATAAAATGTTCGATTGCACTCCACTAATCCATCAATTTCTGTCTGAGGCCTTTCCCTTTGTGGTACATTATTCTATTTTGATTTCCAGACCTCATATTATTCAGGTAACGCTGAAGAAGGGTATCCTCTCATAAAACTCTACACAGTCTTTAATGTCTGAAAGCAAAGCTTCCTTTATTAATTGTCTGGGGATGACTGCTTTTATTTTCCCAAGGATGTAATTATGATCAACAAAACGTTCCTTCAGTTCTGAAATTATAGAATCAAGAGAAGGTATAAAAATAGTTGTCGTGTAATATATTTCAGAATCACATGAACTAATATTCCCTCTGTAACACTGACGAGATACAGCTCTTGGTTTATCAATATTGTTATTCAGTTTTATTGCCAGGTCACTTGCTTCATCAAAGTACATGTTGAACTCTGAGTGTATATTGGAACGCCACCCTTTTATTACTGAAAGAATATCAATATGTAGGCAGGTTGCTGCAAGGTCACAATTGACTTTCTGAAGGGCCTTAAAAAGTTGCAAAATGCAGGCTAACACTTTCTCTGCCACCATGAGTGCCACTATAATCTATCCTATAAAATATAGACAGTAATAACTGATGTGCGGAGTTTGAGATTTCTTTATTGCCAACATCTTCTAAATGTTCCAAAGCAGAGGGATGTAGTTCTTTGAACCTTAAAACAGCACTATGTTTATAAGCCCACCTTGTTTGACAAATAGAAAGCAGCGTTTTTCATTTCTTTTCAGGTGCATCTTTCAAAATACACTTCTTAAGGACTGCAGTTCTTTGTGGAGAATAACAACAAAATTTCCCACGCTGAGGATTGTACCAAGGCAATTTCGAACAGCTCTGACTCTGGAAGAGTGAGAAAGTGCGAGATTTCAAACATGGGCTCTTCGATGAACATAGAGAGCTAGAGGACATTTCTCCCTGACACAAGCTTGCACATCTCATGAATCACTTTTCATTGCAGCTGCACCATCATAACCTTGCCCAACCGTATACTCTATATTATTTTCATTGTGCTTAAGTTTTGCAATAATAAGCCTTGCAAGCCCACTACCTGTTATCTCCCACTGGTACATATTCAAGAAACTTTTCTCTCACATTTTGCATCTTCATCAGCATATCTTAAGCATAATGACATTTGCTCCACCTTTCCTATATCAGTCAGTGGTTTCGTCAACAAGTACTGCAAAACACTCCGCTCTGTTGACCTTGTTTATTATTTGCTGCTTAATCACATCACCAAAAATATATAAAAGCTCATTTTGAATTCTCGGACTCGTATACTTTGCCATAAATGGAGCCATTTCTAGGTGATGTTAAGTACTTCATCTCCAGCTTCCACACAAAACCTTACAAGGGCACGAAAATTCCCACCATTAACAGTTTCGTGTTGTTGCAGCATATCCCCCGAATCTGTTCTTCCCCTCAGCCCAATTTCTTGATTTACACATAACTACAGTTTTGAGAATTAATTTGAACTTCTTTAGATTTTAGATGCTTGCAGAGGTCGACTTCTATCGATCCGTGTAACAAAGTCTTGAGACTGCAACTTTTATAAAATGATATGCCTAAATCATAGACATTTTATGACAGTTGGTTTTTTCGTGAGAGTTACATTTTTCAATATCATTTTTGTATTTTTTGAAGGCTTCGGCAACAAGATAACCTACTTCTTCATGACCTCCTTTCCCCACGTGTTCTTTACGGAACAAAACACACATTTTACAGATAGCACCACCTACATGTTCCGAGTACCCCAGCCATGGATAATTGTTCAGCCACTTTGGTTGGAAACTTAGGTTACCATGGTTCATGGACGTTTGCTTTGATTTTATCACATACACTTTTGTTTACATATATTCCAGCGTCCAGATCACTAGAGCAGTTTACGCTTTCGGCATTCACAATCTGAATCACAATAATGGTTTATTTGGGAATCAAGTCGATCGGCATGGCATTGTTGTCCGCAGCATAACGGCTTGTCTTTTCTGAATTGGCTTCACATTCACATCTCTGTTTCTTAAAATAGCGTTCAAGAGTTTTCGATCGTTTCATTATTTATATTCCCTCCAACACTTTATGAAAATACCACAGACTCCTAACAAGAGGAAAACCAAGTGAGAAAGGGAACATATTATGGACCGACACGCATGCTACCCTTAGCGGCCGCGCGTCTATGCCACCCACAAGACGCACCCTCTTTACCATTCGCTCGCTCCCACATGTGCCGTCCTTTTTTTTTATATATATATTTTTTTTCTTTATTTTTTTTTTTTTTGTTTTTGTTTTATTTTATTTTTTTTTTTTTTTTATTTTACTTTTTTTTTGCAATTGAAGTCGCCTGCTAGCAGAAGTTCCTTGCCTTGTCGCAAATGCGGGGTTACATCGGTTTGGAAGAAACGCTCTCTCGCTTGTCTATTCTGTGACCCAGCTGGAGCATATATGTTAACCAGGACGGTCTCTTCCAAAGTAGCGGAGAGGACCCGTCCGTCGGGATCCATCTGAAAATTCTGCAGGGGAAGTCCCTTCCTGTACACTATTGCCGTTCCTCTGCCGTTCAAACCTAGGTTAACTTTATAGTCGTAATTGTAAAGAGCATCCAAGTTGTAAGTATTTACTTCTTGGAGAAAGCATATGTCAATGTTGTTCACCTGGAGGAAACTATTGAGCAGTTTTTGGGTTACTAGATTTCTGCACCCATTCACATTCACTGTTGCCACCGTTCGTAGATAGATCATTATGAAAGCGACTGTCGCAAAGATAGTGTAACTCGGGCGTCTACGTCCTTGGCCTCGTGCATTGCTGCTAGTGTGCTACTGTTCGGTCTCTGGATGTCTAGCTGTGGTTATCTGTGCCGGAGGGTTTCCCTTAAGCCTTGTGTCACATAAGGACACCTGGGGCTTCCGTGTCACCTGAAGTAGGATCGGCGACTCCGCTTCTGTGGCCCTCGCATCAGGTTGAGAGGGATGAGATCCACCAGCCATCTCTACACGCCGATAAATTGCGACTGCTTCAGCTGACCGTGGTTGGTCCTCTTGGGATCTGTGTGGCCGTTCGAGTACTTGCGGTCGAGAATCACTCGCAGATGGTCGTGCCGCTACGGTGGTGCCGGGGGTGTCCTCCCGGTAATGGAAGTCTGCTCCTATCTCCACCGCGGGGCACCTCACACTTTGTTGTAACTGTGCTGCTTCGTAATCACTCTGGGGGTTGTTTCCCGCGTCCCTCCTTGCAGGTTGAACCTCACAGGTGTTCCTGTCACCTCCCTCCTCCAGGATACTGCTGCCAATCAATGCTGAGGCAGGCTCTTGCGTCAGTACTCCAGCCGTATCTGCTGTGTCTGTGGACGGGACTTGCAATAGACGTGCCTCCTCATGGGCTTCTTCCACAACTTCCTCCAGCTCCATTTGGTTATTCCAGGATGGTTCTTCCTTCTGGGCTTTGCTTGTCTTCGCCCGCTTGGCCCGTTTCTTCTCGGTCGGGCGTTTCTCTTCTGCTGCAGCTGTCTCCGTTACAAGTGGACCCACCTCGGGTGGTATTATCTCCTCCGGATTGGCCAGATGTACTCGTTTCCCTGTGGTATCTCGAACTATGGAGGCATACTCCCTTTGCGGTGCAGACCTTGCTGCTTCCTGTTGACTGTCATTCACCAGGGACGTTTGCCTGTTTTCATCCGTAGGATGCGCTCCCTCACTCTGCGTGTCCACTACCACCTTCGTCGGTTCTGTTTCGTTTCTCCGTCCAGTCGCCACTGGGCGTGTTGCGGTCGGACGGTGGGGGCAAAATTCCTTTAGATGTGCCGTGCTACTGCAGACGTAGCAGGATCTGGGTTGGCCGGCGTAGGACACCGATAATCTGTAGCTGCCAATGATGATAAAACTAGGGATGTTCGTCTTCAGTTGCATCTTTACCGCTCGTACCCCATTAAACACCGGGACGCGATATTGTCGGCTCCATTGTTCCTTCCGGACGTCATATACCGTTCCGTAACGCTGCAACGCTGCTTTTAAGACCTCTGCCGGGAGCTCTGGGGGTACATCAAACACTCGGACATTGACAGCATTACCGGTCACGTGTTCGATAAGCACTTTAGTCATCTCACCATTCATATATGTGAAAGGTGTTTCCGCCGAGAAGTTATTGAGGGTTTTCTCCAGCAAGAGTGCTGATATTAATTTAACATAAATTGCCCGTTCACTTGCAATTAACTGTATTGTATCCACTTGTTCCGCATTTAACCGTAATGTATCTGCTATGAAATCATGCACTTCATATGCCGACGGTCGCGTTGCACTTAAAGCAAACTTGATCCTGAGGGTATTTTTCCTCGCGTACATTTCCATTTCTTTTCACTGTTAAATTTAGCTGAAATACTCACTTTAAATTCCTACACTTGGTGATCGATAATATCACTCACAGTGTGGTATATGTCTTTCTTGCGCTCACTCACTATCAGGCCACACGCGCAGTAGACAAAACAACCGGTTCTCCTGGTACGTCCGCTCTGTCCCAGCGCACTGGCTTGACTGCTGACCTTTAATATATACTCGAACGAAATCCAGTAATCATGCAAAATAGAGGTTAAGCCTCTTGGTTAATGGTTAGATTTCCTAAATAGAAAAAACTCAAAGAATTTTGAGGTCTTTGAAGCCCCAACCCTCCCCCCACCCCCACCCCCCGCCTTACATACGCTTAGGAAACGATTCTATATACAAAGACAAATGGATAATCATATTACCAATTTCACCTTATTTCAAAACACAAAAATTAAAATTTTAGCGCTTTTCATTGCATTATGATTCGCTTAAGGAACGATTAAGCCAATTTTATGGAGGATGGACATAATTTAAATACAATTATGTTTGTGTTCACCTTCTTCCTCAAGCACCTGGTTTCGCCATTACTTTTGCATTTTATACTGGAGTTTAGATGTCGCAGCAGCGACTGAATAATCACCCATAAAAACACACAGCTCCGCGCTCAACATCATGTGTTTATTTCGTCGATATAGAGATGCTATATACCCAATTATAATTCATCTTTGTTTCTTTTATTGTATGTTTGGATATAAATAAGATAGTTCATTGTGTTATACAACACAGAACACATCTAGTGCACTGAGGTCTATGGGAAATCTTTGTGGTTACCACCCTCTAGGAGTATGGAATAAAGTGAAGGAACCATATGATGTTATAGGGCATAGGCAGAAGGGTCTCAGAGACGCGGAACTCCCTAACAGTTCCAGGCTTGCAGATCCATTCCATTACCGTAGCTCCTTGAGAGGGCAAAGAATATCCCGTCGACCAAGCAGCCTTCATAGTCTCTGTCGGGCACAAAGTAATGAGAGACGCGGAAGTCCCTAACAGTTCCAGGCTTGCAGACCCATTCCATTACCGTAGCTCCTTGAGAGGGCAAAGAATATCCCGTCGACCAAGCAGCCTTCATAGCCTCTGGCGGGCACAAAGTAATGAGAGACGCGGAACTCCCTAACAGTTCCAGGCTTGCGGACCCATTCCATTACCATAGCTCCTTGAGAGGGCAAAGAATGTCCCGTCGACCAAGCAGCCTTCGTAGCCTGTGGCGGGCACATAGTCATGATGTTTGATTACAGGAAAAGGACAATATAGGACTACTTGATCAACGAGACGTTCATCGTCCTCTCAAGGCAGCTCCAGTAGTGGTACTGACTGGTCTGGTATTGGAGCCAGGAATTGTTAAGGGCCTCTCTGTGGTCTCTCTGCCTGCAACCTGAAGCCTGTGCGATTCCTTTTCTTCATCAGTTCATCCTGGAGGTGGTGTTAGCCACAAATCTATGTATGTAGGTCTAAGTGCTCGAGGTGTCCCCCTCGTAGTATCATCTTCTCGCATATGCACAACAGAATCCCAATAACTCGACCTAATGCGGAGTGAAAGCATGTCTAGTTACCCAAATGTTTAGTTTTACGGGATAAGGAGTCTATTATTTACAACTCAAATACTGAAAATTACATAACTGTACAATATAGGGAATATAAAAGTATAGGTATAAAACATTCTAAAATGTATTAGGTATTAATATCTTCCCCTTTGTCCAGGCTCTTTAACGCATTCAGTTTAATTTCCAGTGTCATTTTAACTTCTCCATAATTTCTTCTCATTCAACGTTTTTAGTGGCTCAAACACAACTGTAACAGTAAGCCTGAAATCTGAGAAACTGTACCGTAGCCAGAAATATGTAACCGAAAGTTTAGCCTACCACGTATGTAGGTACTGGGTAAACCTTCTAAACAAATTATGTGTCCACATTATTAGTAGCAAGCTTTTGTTTTCGTGACAATGGTCTGCTTATGTTCTGATTAGACATGGAAGATCAGCCCTTTTGTTACTGTGAGCGAGAATGCAGCAGGTTATATACGTACCTACAGTAATTAAAATTGTCATATATCGTCAAGTTTAAAAATGAAAAATAAAAATACTAAAATGAAAAAAATTTTTTCGAGTTATTGAAGGTTCTGCTGTACCACTTCAGAAAAAAAAGATAAAAGGTAATCTTTCGTAAGAATAGTTGTAAAAGAACGATTAGAAAAAGGCATGTGAATCCTACATATCAGATTTTTTTCGAATATTCTTTTCTCAACATAAATCGTGATTATGGTGAAATCTAAGTAGCTTGAGCTCTTAAATAAAAATAATAATAATAATAATAATAATAATAATAATAATAATAATAATAATAATAATAATAATAATAATAATAATAATAATAATAATAATAATAATAATAATAATAATAATAATAATAATAATAATAATAATAATAATAATAATAATAATAATAATAATAATAATAATAATAATAATAATAATAATAATAATAATAATAATAATAATAATAATAATAATAATAATAATAATAATAATAATAATAATAATAATAATAATAATAATAATAATAATAATAATAATAATAATAATAATAATAATAATAATAATAATAATAATAATAATAATAATATCATTAATAATCATAATAATCGTCATTATTATTAATTATTAGTAGTAGTAGTAGTGGAGTAGTAGTAGTAGTAGTGGTGGTGGTAGTAGTAGTGGTGGTGGCGGTGACACTGGAGGTGGTGGTGGTATCATCGCCATCGTCATCATTATTATCATTGTCAGGTTACCAATGTTGAAGAAGAATGTTAAGTCTTTTGACCTACAGAAACGATGAAAGACTAACAAAAATGCTGCAAGGAGAAAGTGATAAAGATGGATATTATGGATGAATTAAGGAGAGAGACTTTAATGACGTTGTAGGTAAGGACATATTTTTGCGGAGGAGGGAAACCTCCTCCGGCTGAAGGAAGGTGCTAAGTGAGAAGTGGAAGGCTGTAAATATGTAAGGAAAGAATGAAAGGAGTGCGTGAGTGGAGTGAGTACAGCCAGGAGCGGGTTTGAGTGCACAGCAAACAAGCATTACTTTCAGCACAGGCATACGTTTCTTTAATTTGAATTTAAGACTGAAGGCACTCTAACGTACGTCCGGTTAACGAGGTTGAGAAACACCTCTCGCCGGAATAAAGAGAACGAGCTCTTCGACACTAATTTCAAATGAAGTCTCTTTTTTTTTTTGTTTGTTTGTTGTTTAGAAAGCATAAATAATAATAAAAAGCAGATTTTCTGTCTTGTTTAAAAAGAAAGTAACCAGAAAATGTATTTCTTAACTGATTTCACTTGATTTAGCTGTCATTGCTCATCATCTAAACCGATTTCATTTCGGATATTGCTGCGTTTACAATGTTTCACTTATTTACTTTTTATTTTTTGTTATGCGACGTTATTAGGTTATAATAATTATCATTTTACAAACAAGTATAAACCAGTAACTGTACCAATATATAAGATCATAACATTAACAGAACTATAGTAACCGTAACGATATACAATCAGTAACAAAAGGTAAACAAATTATCATTAACAATGTAACTGAGCTAATTAGGCACCAAGTCATTAATCACTGTAAATCAAATTTCCTTAGGAAATCCGATGTCTCTTCAGTGTATACCCATCTTGGTGTGGTGGACGAAGCGGCACTGGGGCGGGTTTCCCCCGGGATCTCCGGTTTCCCCCGCTATCTCATTCCACCGGTGCTCCATCTTCATTTCATGTATCATTAGTGTCATCCGTAGTACTAAAAGTGGGCGTTAAACACTACAACAAAAATCTTGTTCTGCAGAGGTGTCTTCTACAGATTTATGAAGTTTAATGGCGATGTAGATTTTCCTGTAGTGGGCGCAGTGCTGTAGTAAGAGCAGGCCTGGAACTGGTGCTCACTGAGCGCAGCCTGCTCAGACTCGGGTAGCTATGTGGACATATGCTCATATAGTTGGCGAATGGCATCCTGCGATACACTGTCCCAAGCATCCTGCACTTGTTGCAGTTTGGCAATGGCTGTGACTGGCCGTGGAGTCAGTTTCTTTCTCATCATGTCCCATACATGTTAAATGGGAAAGAGGTCAGTGGAACGTGCTATCCACGGTAGCCGTCGTGCACTATGAAGAGCACGTTGCGTTGCAACAGCGGTATGAACACGTCCGTTATCCTGTTGACACAGCATATCAGCTTCCTATTGAAGGAATGACAGTAACACAGGATTGTGTGCTGGTTGTAACTGGCACTGGTTTCACATCTCTGCACAAACATCAACGGTGGGCCTGAGTTGTAGGTGACACCAGGAGTTGTGCCTTTGTGCCACGTATATGCACTCTGAACGAGTTCACTCACCAGCTCGTGGTCCTACGCGTACACATCCATCATGTGTTTATAAACACCTCAGTGATGACAACAGAGCGCCATTCCATTGCCAAATTACGCCTTTCTCGACGCCAGAGGAGATTCGCAAGGCGGTGTGGTGGTGTAAGATGTACTTTGGCCAGCGTCATATATGATTTGAGTTCTGCTGCAAGAAGACGGTATTCAATAGTGTGTGCTGACATTCCAGGTGCTATCTGTGTCTGGATCGCTTTCCTACGTGCTGCACGGGCACCCAATGCTGTACAATGTGTCGATCCAGACGTGTGTTTGTACAACGTGGCCGCCCAGAACCTGGTCTACGAGAGTGAGAATGTTTCACAGACCATTGCTGGAAACACCAACACACCACCGATACGATGCGCCCAACATGTGCAGCAATTTATGGAATAGTCCATCGAACTTGACGGAGTCCAAGTCCCTGTTCAAATGACTGTAGCTACTTATGCGAACATCCTAGACTGTTTATCGACAGCATCATTCATCTGTTACGGTAGTACACTGACTGCCTGCAGAATGGACACGGAAAGCATAGAGACATGCCTGAGCAGTGTCATCTGTTGTCCACTGACCGTGACACGTCAATGTCCAAGTCAACAATCCCTCAATATCCACCCTACTGCCCATGATTAGATAAACACACTCCTTGCGGTGTTGCTCTTTTCCGCCAGTGAATTTCACTGAACTAATGTTTGTCCAGAAGCTTTTGTATACACTTATGGTTTTTAGCTACATAAAAAAGTCTCTCAGAAATAAGAGCACTTCATAGGCTGTCGATAGAAAATTCAATATACACACTTCATTATTTATGCAAATATTTTAAAGATAATCCGTTTTAATCAAAGTTATCAGATTGAGATAATGAAAAATAGGGGGAAATTATATGAGTGAAGTGTAACTTAAGATGGGACACTTTCTCAAAATCTTCATGTAGCTGCTTTGGAAGATACTGACCTTAGATACCAGGTTTAGCATTTGTCTGTTACGCTGCTCACATATAAACACATATTTTCCTAAAAATGCTTTATTTCCGAGGTTCACAAAACACATACTTGTGGTGAACCTTCTATATGGAACTTTTGGGTGCAACGTAATACTTCCTCTATTTAGAGATGGTAGAGAAAGTACACGATTCTTCATTTAAAACCTAACGGGCGCCTGGCATTTCACCTGTACACAATTGGGTGTGCCACAGCTGGCTTTGCCAGTATATAAACTCCGCGCAAAGCATGTGTAATTCTCTTACGTTAAACATTTCGTGGGTAAAAGTTATTATAAATGGAAATCACCAAGCCGTGATCGCACAGCGTATATTCAAACGTAACCTGGTGAAGTGCCTCCTTTCAGATTTATAATTCACAAGATTGTGAAGAAATTCGAAACCACTGGTTCTGTGGCAAACAAAAAAACGAAAGCGCAAATGTACAGTTTTAACAGAGCAAAAGTTAAACGAAATAAACGCATGTTTTCAAAGTTCACCGACCAAATCTGCCCCAAAATTAGCACAACAGGTGCACATTAAAGCAAGTAAATTCTTAAAACTAAAACCGTATAAGTACACATGTGTCCATACTTTAAAACAAGGTGATCCAGTAACACAAATGCATTATTGTGAAACGTTTCTTTCATCTGTGAATGACGATTTAATTGACCCACCAGTTCTGTTCTTTTCCCAGGAGGCGTGGTTCCAGGTCGTGTCAGCACTCATAACAGTCGGTACTGGGCCTCTGAAAACCCACATCGCGTTCAAGAAATCCCTCAGAGAGAGAGTTGTGTTTGGTGTGCCGTGCACCGAAATGACATTTTAACCGCATTTTATCATGAACAGACGCAGAGAAATTATATGGATGGTTTCAACAAGATTCTGCTATTGTCCACATAACAGAGGAGACCATGAATATAATTAGAGAAGTGTTCGAAGATATAGTAATTAGTGCTGGTATATAGCCCTCTCGCTCTCCTGAAAGACAAAATTTACGAGACAAATCCTCATACATTGGGAGAACTAAAACAAAATATTAACAATTAAATCGGAAACATTATAGTGGCCTAACTTAATCGTGTAAATCAGAATGTGTTCAACTGTAACAATGCTTGTTAGTCGAGGGAGAGCATTTCCAACATCTTCTATAAGGTAAAAGTGTTATACGTGCTTTACGCGCAGAGTTTATGTAGGAGAAATGCCGGCTGTGGCACACCCAATCGCACACAGGCGAAGTGTCTTGCACTCGTTAGGTTTTAAATGAAGAAGCCTGTAATTGTTTTCATGCCACAAAGAGAAGTTTCCTATCGTACTCTAAGTATCACTGCGCAAGCGTCTCGTTTTGCTGCTAGATTAATCACTTAGGAAGAACGAGTAACCTGTTTTAGAACATGGTTTAAATTTGCCGCTAGCTGTCAACACGCTTTTTCTCGGTGCAGGACTGCGCCTTGCCTAAAGGCACGCGGTTGGGGATCAGTACCGGGTTTGATGAAAGACCCACAGGTGGGAAACTATAATCAATCCGTGCGTCTTTGTGCAGCGGAAGTAGAGTATAGGGGGCCCTGGAGGCATTGCTATCCTAAAGAGTACGTTAAACCCAGGAAAACAATAATCGATCCAGGCAGCGTTTTCTGTGTACGTATCTCGTGGGAAAAGCGAACGGAAGGTGTTCCGTGCATTTAGATCTTGATACACAGTGCAGTGGCAAGATTTGTTACTACTAGGCGGGCACGTGGCTTATAAAGGCACCTTAATGAGTACCTTGGGGCGATAGAATATGCCACCTGTTCTCTGCAAGTAATCTTATAACCACTCAGTGGATGGCAATGAGTTCCATAGTATTAGGTCTAGCGCAGCTTTGAATTGTCATGTTAGTGAGCTTACCTCAAGTTTCCTTCAAGGGGAATCGAAATCCCCTATCTCTCCAATGTTAATAGATTACCCATTATCTAGAATACTATTAAGAAAATTAGCTGAATTTTAAGAGATGTTCAGTGGTATTTTTACAGTTAACTGATGAAAGAAAAACACATTTTGTTTATAGAAGCAAAGTTATGATTTTTAATACAATGCTTAGATTTTTATTGAAATATAAGGGGTTTAAATTAAAAAAACTAACTAGTATGCCTGATGCATGCCTTTTTATTCAAAAAAAAAAAAAAAAAAGAAAAAAAAAAGAAAAAAACCTTATATAAATGCAAATGTGTGGTAAAATGTCAGCACATTCTACCAATAAATTTCAGAGAAAATTGGACATAGATATAGAAGATTATTAGCTCTCCAAAATTGCAGTTAAGATGAGAAAATCTAAAAGCTATATGCAGCTTTATCTTCAATAATAATTTTGATCCATTTAAGATTAACTACATCTATGAAACTTGTACCAAAATGAGCGTAAGATCTGAAATACTAATATGGAAGTAAAAGACTAAAAAAGAAATCACAGGGTCACCATTTCGGCTCCCCTTAAACCATGGAAATAATTGTGTTGCTACACATAAGATTCTCTACTCACTCTTCCACAAACTATTCATACAAAGTCCATCCGTCCGTCCATCCGTCTACAAATCCATCCGTCCACCCTCCCATCTATCCGTCTATATGTCCATCCACCCATCCGTCCGTCCGTCCGCCCGTCCGTCCATCCGTCCTTCCGTCCATCCACCCATCTATTCGTCTACATGTCCATCCGTCCATCTGTCCATCCGTCCATCCAACCGTCCGTCCATCCGCCCATCCGTCCATCCGTTCATCTGTCCATCCGTCCATCCAACCGTCCGTCCATCCGCCCATCCGTCCTTCCGTCTATCCGTCCATCCACTCATCCGTCCGTCCAACCGTTCGTCCATCCGTCCATCCGCCCATCTATCCGTCTATATGCCCATACGCCCATCCGTCCAACAGTCCGTCCTTCCGTCCGTCCAACAGTCCGTCCATCCGTCCATCCGTCCTTCCGCCCATCCGTCCTTCCGCCTATCCGTCCATCCACTAATCCGTCCATCCGTCCGTCCAACCGTCCGTCCTTCCGTCTATCCGTCCATCCACTCGTCCGTCCGTCCAACCGTCCGTCCATCCACCCATCCGCCCATCCCCCCTTCCGTCTATCCGCCCATCCGCCCATCCGTCCGTCCAACCGTCCGTCCATCCGTCCTTCCGTCCGACCGTCCATCCACTCATCTATCCGTCTATATGTCCGTCCGCCCATCCGTCCTTCCGTCCGACCGTCTATCCACCCATCTATCCGTCTATATGTCCGTCCGTCCATCCGTCCGTCCAACAGTCCGTCCATCCGTCTATCTGTCCATCCACTCATCGGTCCTTCCGTCCATCCATCTATCCGTCCATCCACTCATACGTCCATTCGCCCATCCGTCCTTCCGTCTATCCGTTCATCCACTCATCCGTCCATTCGCCCATCCGTCCTTCCGTCTATCCGTCCATCCACTCATCCGTCCATTCGCCCATCCGTCCTTCCGTCTATCCATCCATCCACTCATCCGTCCATTCGCCCATCCGTCCTTCCGTCTATCCGTTCATCCACTCATCCGTCCTTCCGCCCATCCGTCCTTCCATCTATCCGTCCATCCGTCCATCCGTCCATCCGTCCATCCGCCCAACCGTCCGTCCAACCGTCCGTCCATCCGCCCATCCGTCCTTCTGTCCTTCCGTCTATCCGTCCATCCACTCATCCGTCCATTCGCCCATCCGTCCTTCCGTCTATCCGTCCATCCACTCATCCGTCCATTCGCCCATCCGTCCTTCCGTCTATCCGTTCATCCACTCATCCACTCATCCGTCCATTCGCCCATCCGTCCTTCCGTCTATCCGTCCATCCGTCCATCCGTCCATCCGCCCAACCGTCCGTCCAACCGTCCGTCCATCCGCCCATCCGTCCTTCCGTCCTTCCGTCTTTCCGTCTATCCGTTCATCCACTCATCCGTCCATCCGCCCATCCGTCCTTCCATCTATCCGTCCATCCGTCCATCCGTCCATCCGTCCATCTGCCCATCCGTCCGTCCAACCGTCAGTCCATCCGTCCATCCTTGCATCCGCCCATCCGTCCTTCCATCTATCCGTCCATCCGTCCATCTGCCCATCCGTCCGTCCAACCGTCAGTCCATCCGTCCATCCGTCCATCTGCCCATCCGTCCGTCCACCCATCCGTCCTTCCGTCCGTCCGCCCATCCGTCCATCCGCCCATCCGTCCTTCCGTCCGTCCATCCGTCCGTCCGTCCATCCGTCCATCCGCCCAACCGTCCGTCCAACCGTCCGTCCATCCGCCCATCCGTCCTTCCGTCTATCCGTTCATCCACTCATCCATCCGCCCATCCGTCCTTCCATCTATCCGTCCATCCGCCCATCCGTTCATCCGCCCATCCGCCCATCCGTCCATCCACTCATCCGTCCATCCGTCCGTCCAACCGTTCGTCCATTCGTCCATCCGCCCATCCGTCCTTCCGTCTATCCACCCATCAACTCATCCGTCCATCCGTCCTTCCGTCTATCCGTTCATCCACTCATCCGTCCATCCACTCATCCGCCCATCCGTCCTTCCGTCTATCCGTTCATCCACTCATCCGTGCATCCGCCCATCCGTCCTTCCGTCCGTCCAACCGTTCGTCCATCCGTCCATCCGCCCATCCGTCCTTTCGTTCATCCACTCATCCGTCCATCCGTCCATCCGTCCGTCCGTCCATCCGCCCATCCGTGCATCCGTCCATCCGCCCATCCGTCGTTCCGTCTATCCGTCCATCAACTCATCCGTCCATCCGCCCATCCGTCCTTCCGTCTACCCGTCCATCCGCTCATCCGTCCATCCGTCCATCCGTCCATCCACTCATCCGTCCATTCGTCCATCCGCCCATCCGTCCATCCGTCCTTCCGTCTATCCGTCCATCCACTCATCCGTCCATCCGTCCGTCCAACCGTTCGTGCATCCGTCCATCCGTCCTTCCGCCCATCTTTCCTTCCGTCCATCCATCCGTCCGTCCATCCGCCCATCCGTCCATCCGTCCTTCCATCCGTCCTTCCATCCGTCCAGCCGTCCGTCCATCCCCTTATGGAGAACTTACACCCCCTAGGACTTATAAGCGTGTGCCTAGAGTCAGACGCCTATCGGGCGGCAGACGAACCTACGGACGGGACAGAGTGAAGACCTGGAAGCGGATGGTCAACCAAGCACCAGGTATGAGAATGAGGAAGAGGATATGAAATACAGGCGAAATGGATGATTGGAAAGCTGATGATGGAACAATTGGTGGAATGAGTGGTGTGGGAAACCAAAGAAAAGCCGCCCAGATGCCACTACGTCCACCAAGAATACCACATCCGTCCGGGTTCCTGCCTAGGTGGTAGCCGAACGTCTAACTGCTCGGCCACGGAGTCGTCGAAGCTCAACTCACCATATCTAAAAGCCAATGGCTATATGATTTATTTTAAATTTTCTCTTTGCATGAAACGAAAAGGAAACCGAATAGCGATTTGTAGTAGAAAAAATCTGATATGTTGCACCCTCACCCACGTAACTTCCTCTACTCTTGCACAAAACTTTTCTTACAAACGTTTATTCGTTTATCTACTTCATCTTAATCGTGATAAACATTTATACAAATTATCTTACTACTAATTTTCTAGTAGATCCAAGGAAAATGGAGTGCACTTTAAGCAGTAGTCAAATGTTCCAAGACTGTTCACTGTATAATTACTTTAAAATTTCGTTCTCTTTGCATGACCAAGAGATAAAAATGAATATCTCCCATTTAGAACGTGTATAAGTATTTTAAAATTCTGTCAAACAGTAAGGAATATCGCCGAAATGGTTCTACTTCACAAAAGAGATCTTTGACATAAATTATTTGTGGTATTGAAATCTACATTTTTGTACTGTAAGGCTTGGTCTGTCTCTTACGGTTTACCAGTTATGCATAAGCCATCATAAGTAGACCAGACTACATGGTCTGTAGCCAGAAAATTTAAACTATACATTTCATTTGCCATTGAAATACTTTAAACATATGAGATGTTAATCAAAATTGTTAGAGCCATATTTGAGAAATTCAGAACTTTTAAAAATTCTCCATATAAAAGGTAGGTTAGGGCGGAGGAATTTTCCTCAAAAACTTTGTGTCGCATCCTTGAAACATATTAAAGTTAAATAGCAACTTTGGTTTTTAACTTACTTTAGGTTTTTGAGTTATGCTGTTAATAGGCGTGCACGCGTGTGCCAACATACAGATGTTTTTCTAATTTTTTTTTTTTTTTTTTTTATTTAACGAGCCTCTAAATATATTATTTCCGGCGAAATCTCCAAATAGAATTTTTGGGTCGAATACAACAGGTACTTCCCCTATTTACTATACGTAGTGGAGGAAAAGAAAAGAATGAAGTAGGTATTTTAAAATTTAAACCTAAGTAGAGAATATCAGAAATCTTTAATGCAATTTAATGATTCATATGCCTAGTTTGGTATTTCATAAGATTTTCGTTTTTGAGTTATCTGTTCACATACACATGTAGAAATACACATACGCACACACAAACAGGAGCTGGTAAGCATTTTTCTTCCTTTTTTATTCGGGAAGCCTTAAAATGTGTATTTGATGTAAATGCCGGGGTGACATAGCTATGTTTTCCACTGTGAGAGGTGCAAATGTCAGTACGTTCTTAACCTGTCAGCTCTTGAGCTCATACAGTAATGTGACATAGTGATGGGCAAACTGAATGTTTTACGTTATCGATTGCTGTACTAATCTAATGTTTTCATTCGAACTGATATTCGTAGAAACATTTCTAATTATAGCCGTAGCAATGAGTATGATTTTCATTCGTTGGACATACAGTAGATTCTCCGGTTATATCAGGTATGGGCAACATCGGATCAAAAGGACCACTCCACTGAAACGCGTTCTTCCCTCGCTCCACCGGCCATTCCTCCCCTTCACTACTGTTCAACTTGCGACAGGCCTCATTCAATGGCGAGTATGTTTCATTGAGAGTGGTAGAGAGAATTTGTTGTAAGTTTATAAACAGGAAAGTTTGGTGTTTAATATGCGGATTTCAATTTGCAAATATAAAGCGTTACAATATCAAACACCACTTTGATCAGAAGCATGCAGCAAACTTTGACGATGTTACAGGTATTTACTTAACGATTTCAAAATGTACTTTCTGAATACTCATATTTGTGAACATAGAAAAGGCGCGATATGATTCCACTTTATAGGGATTTAGTTTCTTATTACGAGGTAGTACTTTATTTAGTATAAGCTGTTGCATTTCGTGTTTCGAAGTTTGAACATAATATTGAGTTTAAAACCAAGCAATTTATGTTGATGAATAGTTTTAAGATATTTTAAAGGCTGCCAATGGAGCTTAACAGCTTCATTTGTGTGAAAGAGAAATAAATTGGTATATTAATCATAAGGCAGCATAAGAACATTTCGTGCATAAGATAAAGGAAGGTTATAAAATTCAAGATGTTTTAATTTGCCTAACTACAGTAGGTGACTGTAATAATCATTGCGTGCAAAATGTGTTTAATATAAACAAAATAATAGCAACGTAGAAATTATTACTACCGCGCAGATGGAACGAAGCAACTATTGTGCTTGTTGTATCAAAACAACCTTAGTTACCCGGCAAGTGAATGTGGAGTGGGTAAGGCAAATTCAATCGCCACCTCTCCTCTCGTGCCCAGGCTAGGGTTGTATCACTTCTGCATAATTGTAGCGATATTCACAGCATTGTTCTGTTGTAAATACACCAGACCTATTAAGCAGCACTCAAGATCAATTATGAACACCACCCGCAGTAATCAATAAAAATAAAGATGCACATTAACGGTTGTCGTTGCACGATTATTCATTATGTGTGTCATGATAGTACTGAATAAAATAAAAATTTAACTAAGATACACTTACAAAATCAAAGTTGGACTGGTGTATATAAGAATAATAGCAATAATGTTTTAATTGTCTTTATTTTAATATTTTAATAATAAATACATACAAAATCAAAACATTTTATTCAAATTTCGTTACTAATCAGCCACGATATGAGTGCACTCGGTGAGAAGAGTTGCTAAACATATACGTCACAAGTAGGCGGGGTTTCGGAGGTCCAGTCGCGTAAAGAAAACCCCCAATACCGAGATGCTTGCAATGAGGCGTGCTAGCGATGTAAACGGAGTGATACCAGGCAGTTCAAAATTAATGTCTACTCTACAAGGCAGTTGGGCCGCAAGCTGTGCCAGAGTTGCTACAATATTATATCGTATGGTTTCTAGAGTCTCTAATAAACATAGTTCATCTGTGATATTACTGAAAGTATGATAATTGCTTTGTTTTATGCGCAAATATAATGCATTACTTTTTTTTAAATTTTTGCCTAGAAATACAACAATGAAAGAATTCACAGTTATAATCTTCGCAAAAGTTAAAGGCATATGGAGGCGGGCCGTACTGCGGACTCCAGCGAATCCTACGCTTGCCCCTCCTACCAGCGCTGCCGAATGTGGTGCATACATCTCACAGACCCTTATGTACAGAACCTCTGCCGGTACACGCACTACGCTTGGCAACATCGCTCTGCTTGAGCATTGGCCAGCGTTCACATGCCTTTAACTTTTGCGAGCGGTATAATTCATCATTCGCATGAGCCATTCGCTCATCATTATTCGCTCAGTGGCTCGCGACTGGTACACACTGAGATCCATGCTGATTGGAGGGGACGAGTTCCAGTACTTCTCGCCAGGGGGCAACAGGAGAGCGACCGTGGTGGACCAAACAGCAACAACCAAGCCAGGCGAAAAGCACAATTCCGCGCAAACACTATAAGAAGCTTGATAGCAAGCTGTAGTGTGTCGCAAAACATCAATCATCGATACTGCTTCTTCGACATCGATCCTGCTCTCGGAGGGGTGTCAGCTGAGAACAGGTAATATCTGACATAAACCTGACTGACCGATGCGACTGTGACAGCGGGTCCGCAAGGCCACAGCCAAGAGGTAGGACTTCTAGTCCGTTCCTCGGATCCGATATGGCTCACTCAGGCGTCTCCTCTAAGGAGGGGATCCGGTCCTCTGCGGACAGCCCGATGGCGACCGCAGTCACACCCGACTTTGACGAGCAAATACCAGGGGCTAGTTCCCAACCATCCCCACCTGAAGTGGCAGAACCCGCGGCCAAGAGGCTTAAGGGGTCTAAGCGTAAGGCTACGGCCCCTCAATGGGTACTACAAACTGCAAAACCCGTACCCAGCAATCCACACCTCCCGCTGTCTGAGACAGAGTCCGAGGACGACGACATCGCGCAAGACGACGCCTTCACCGTCGTTGAGCGCAGGAGGAAAAGAAAATCCTCCAACAGTAGTCTGCATCCCCCACAAGGGGCCGACGAACCACCCCTAACCAAGAGGGGCCCTAAGATTTCGCCCATAATAGCGGACTCTTTTACTAATCACATTAGAGTAATGAAGCTCTTAGCAACCAAATTGGTCAAGGGCTTCGAGGCTCAAAGAAAACCAAGGAAGGTACATATTCGTACTTACACGCCCGAGGACTTTGAGAGGGCGAAAGAAGTACTAAGGGAGCAGAACATCCATTTCTACTCCTACTCGCTCCAGCGTCCCAATGTGGAAAGACCCATAATTCGGGGACTTTTCTCTAAGTGTACACCAGAGGAAACAACAGAGGCACTCCTAGAAGAACATGGGATTCACAGCTGAGAAAGAACATTTGGACCGAGGAGGGGTCCAAAAAGGTGCCGATGCCACTATATTTGGTAGTGGTGGACAAAGTCCCACGCCAACAAATATAGTCAATAGACCCTGTGCGCACCTTATTCCACACTGTGGTCAAGGTGGAGCGATTCTATGGGCAAGATGGCCCAGCCCAATTCCGCAGACGCATGGGTTTTCACCATTCCAGCCAGGCATGTGAACGAAAGTTCGCATGCCTACGCTGTGCAGGAGAGCACCTTGTCGCAAATTGCGACAAAGGCACAGAAGAAAAAGAGTGTGCCAATTGCCACAAACCCCAAGTGTATACACGGGGTGTGAAGTGCGGCAAAAAGTAATTGATAACCGCCACCGCGGTCCTAAAAATGTGGCACCAGTCCGCCCAGGGGTGAGCTTTGCCGCCGCCCTTAGCGAGGCTGAGAAAATTGTGCAGCAGACTGAAACTGCACAAACTAGACCTGCAGAAGCACAAACTGTGCAAACTGCACTAGCCACCACCGAGGAGGAGAGAGTGGCTCCATCTCCATGCCCCTCTCGCGAAAAACAAGAGAGGAAAGAAAGTAAGACTGAAAGACAGCGGTCAGCTCTACTTGAGCAAATGACTGCGTCTGATGCAGTCACTATAACTGCCGAGGTACCCACCCCGGCCCCAACCCAACATGCCCAACCGGCACGCACCACTCCGACGGCCCCATTGGCCCCACTTGGAGGTGCTATATCCTCGGAAGACCTCGAGGAATTCAGGACCCTGTCCAACTGGTTCGGGCATATGATCAATCGGACACTTCCCATTTTGAGGAGGTGTATGCAGACCATAATGGACGACAATGTTGACGTCCTACAAAAGCACCAAATCCTGCTGTAAACATTAGAGCAGCTGTTCCTAAATCCTCCCAGTAATGGCCTACCGTGTTGTGCGTAGACCATTACGCGCCGCTTTCTGGAATGCTAATGGCGTAAGGGAACAACGTCCAGGCATTCTAGAATTTGTACAATCCTGCGGAATGGACATCCTCTTAGTGACCGAGACATACCTGCATGCTGGTATAAACTTCTCGCTGCCTAGTAACGTCGCCCATCGGTCTGATCGGGTCGGCCGACAGGGCGGTGGTACAACTATCTTCATCAAAAGCATCATCACCCATACACCTTTTCCTCTTCCTGCCCTTCAACATGTGGAGGCTACTGCCATTAGGCTTGCCATTGGCGGTGTGGACACATTGTTGATCGCAGCTTATGACCCTCCAGATCATCGCTTCTATGAAGCAGATTATACCACTCTCCTAAACCTACACCCAGCAGTCTGCATCGCTGGAGATCTCAACGCGAAGCATGCAACCAGAGCAACCAGAGTGTGCGCGGGCTCTACCGTCTCATCAGCGGAGACCCAAACCTCGTCGCGCACGGGCCGAGAGGTCCTACATTCCATCCGGCCCGTGGTCTTAGACATCATGATCACCAAGAACATGCCATTGCACTTTGACTTCTCGGCAGTAAACGAGCTGGACTCTGACCACGACCCTATCGTGGTAGATTCTACAGTAGCCATGCCAGCTCTGTTAAACTCAGACTGGATACTTGAGACTGACTGGGATGCAGCAGTCCTAGAACTTAACCGTTCCGTCGACCCTCGACCACGCATCGATGATATCGAGGCATTGGAAGAGGCAGCGTCGGATTTTTCCCACCATATCCTAAATGCGGTACGCGCACATACCCACCGCATTCCCACCAACACCCCAGATCCTAGAACCTTACCTATGGAATTCCGACAGTTGATAAAAGCCAAGGCAACTGTTCGGAAGCTATGGCAGCGTTTCCGCCATCCCAAGATAGGAGCAGTTTTCCTGAGTTTCAAATCCCTGGTAAGGCGACTGCTCCGTGCGCATAGAACATCAGCCTGGGAAAACACATTACAAACCGTAAACCTTCAGGAAAAGAAACCATGGCGGATTATAAGGGCATTAAGGAAGGACAAGACCCAATACCAGCATCCCTTGCATGGCCCTCGTGGGTGTCTCGCCTTCGAGCCAGACGAGAAAGTCACTGTGTTTGCGGAACACCTTGAGGTACAGTTCGAACCCCTGGAGGACCCGCAAGAATAAGACTTTACTGAACTTGTGGAAGCAACCGTGGATTACCTCTTTGGGGAACCACGGCGGCTACACGAGGAGATCCAACTTCCTATAATCACCCCGAAAGCGGTGATTTCCGAAATCCAAAGTCTGAATCCCAACAAATTCCCTGGACATGACGGCGTCACGGCGCTCATGCTCCAGCACCTACCCAAAAAGGCTGTGGTCCGCTTGACCCGGATCTTCAATGCATGCCTCCGTCTTCGTTACTTTCCGGTTTTCTGGAAGGAGGCGAGGGTGGTGTGTATATTGAAACCGAGCAAGAACCCAGTCTTTCCTAACAACTACCGCTCCATCAGCATTCTCCCAATCGTCTCAAACGTTTTTGAGCGGTTGCTCCTTACCCGCCTAATACCTTTTTTTGAGGAGAGGCAAATCCTGCCGGATCACCAGTTTGGTTTTCGTCGGGATCATTCCACGACCATGCAGTTGCTCCGTGTGGCCGAGATGGTTTCCCTGGGTTTCCAGGGAAGCATCAAGACCATAGCAGTGCTGCGGACGTGGAAAAGGCTTTCGCCACAACTTGGCACCAAGACCTACTGTACAAACTAAAGCAGGCAAATATCCCTCCTCCATATCTCACTATAGTTAGCAGTTTCCTTCAGGACCGCATTTTCAGAGTGAAAGTGGTAGGAAAGCTGTCTACAATAAGAGAAATAGCGACAGGAGTCCCAGAGGGCAGTGTACTCTCCCCACTACTCTTCGCAGCTTACATGTCCGATTTCCCCACGGAACAGCACACTGCGACATGCCAGTATGCGGACGACGTGCTCATCATGGTACAAAACAAAAACGTGAGATATTGCCTCGCTCCCCTTCAACGACAACTCGACGCCGTCGACGGTTGAGGTGAGAAGTGGAGAATGGCTATTAGTCCGGGGAAAAGCTCCGCTCTCCTCCTTGGTAAGGTTCGCCATTGGCGGCCACAACGGTCACTTCGGCTTAGGCGGAGAAATATCCCATGGGTAACCTCCGCCAAATATTTAGGCGTTCTCCTCGACCGCGGGCTAACATACGCCCCACACGCAAGGCCAAACTTGGTCACGCTGCGCTCAGACAGCTCTAACCTATCCTCCGATCCACCATGCCCAACCACCTAAACTTAAGAATTTACCGGGCAATCATTCCGCCATTGATCCTATACGGCTGCGAAGCCTGGGGATCAGCAGCACCCTCTACCTTACGCAAACTGCAGACAGTGCAGAATAGGGCGTTAAGAATGATATATGATACTGTGCGTAGATTCCCGTCCTACATCCTTCACAGCCAATCAGGGCTTCCCTACCTTATGGATCCCGAACCATGCACTCCAAACTTAACTCCCACACGAATCAGCTGGTACGGGCATTAGGTCAATACGACCACACAGCACCTCGAAGAAGGAAAAGTTAACGCCTACCCAAGGACGCCCTTGGATAAGGGTAATGCCACTCCCATCTTGCAACACATTGTTACCCCAACACCTATTCCTGCCCCCTTTCTGTACCCTAAATTAGTTATACAGAAAGAAACCATTGCCCGGGACACAAAAGCATGGCAACACAATGATAACCTTAATTACCGCACAGATAAATTCGCATTAGCGGCTCTGTGCTGTGCAACTAAACATACCGTGCAGGAGAACCTGTGCGACCTGTTCTCGAATGCTGGAATGCTGGAATGCTGAAGCGGTATAATTCTTAAGAATTCAATAACCCGGCTTCTTTTGAGATCTACTTGTAACAATACTACAAAATAAATATTTTTAGCAGGGACAAAGACAGCTTCCCAGCAATGCAACCGGTGAGGCTACAATAAACTTTTATCTCACAAGGTTATATTTCCGTGTAGCCGCCGCAATAAACTTAGAGCACAAAGAATTTTTATGCTATTGTTAAACAGTTGGGCCATAGTAACAAATTTTATACAGAACTCTTAGCACTCAAAGCGAAAGGTGAATGTTACCACCTTTTCTGTGAAAAGTCCCTTCAATGTCTTTGGTTACCAGTATCAAATGCTGACACCGAGAGATCTTTTTCTACATATAACTTGGTTGTGACAGGAAGAAGGGCAACTGTGAAAAATGAAAGTGTCACAAGTATTTTGCAATTTGGTGATCCTGATTAATGGGCAATGACCCTGATGTCTAATGCATGATGTATGTAGTGATTCATGTCAGGATAATAATAAAATAAATGTTTCAATTTGGAGAAGTTTTGAATAATAGTGTCATAGTACATTACTTACCTGTTAATTTTAATTTCAGTAATGTCTATGTGTATTAATTGTGCCCCAAATTTGTGCGAAGTTAACGCAAATTTTTAGTGCAGGTAATATTCATCAGAAAACACCGCTAACTTAAATTGATGCGAATTTTTCAAATAATTACCACCAAAAAGTATTGCCTTTGATGGTGCTCTTTCGTATAATATTTATTGTGCCGGAAAAGGACCTGAAACCAACGTTTCCGGACATGCTGCTTCCGAGAAGTAATGTGAAGATACCAGCAGGTGAGTAGTGTTTTCATTGTACGACTGCACAGTGCCAGTATCGCCTTTCCCTTCGCTTCCCACAGATCCCCAGACTTATGGTATTAAACAAACCTGTGGCGCCCTCCATCAAGTGCACTCATGTCTTGGCCAAGTAGTACATATTTATTCTATTCCAGTGTATCACAGACTGCGTGCAATTTAACCTCCAAAAGCCAACATATGTCATCATAGCCTAAACTGCTTACAAATGTACTGTTTACTGATTTTATTTCTGTGGCCTAACCTATGCAATAATATTAATATCTGATTTATATGGCGAACAAATAGTAAAAACTACGAACAATGTAGTATTTTAATTTGCGCCAGGCAAGAAAATTACGGCTGCCATAAGACGTTTAAGCCATTTCCTGTTCTTAATTTCCTTCTAATATAATATGTCCTTACTCTTTATTAGCTGTAATTGTTTGTATCCAATATGTTCCATTGCACTATATTAATCTGTGCATCAAATTCTCATTGTTTGGGAGGTTTAGAGCGGAAGGGATGACGATTTGAATATCTCTCATCAGGTGTAGCACTATCTCTTATATTGACAAGGAACCTCACTTACATGAGAAAGTATATCATTCATTTATTTAGATGTAATGCTGTAGATAGCAGGGCGTATTTATTTGATCTTATTCTTATTTATTTTAGGTGACTTAACTTCGCAGTCATCGCGACGTATCTGTTAGGATTTTTTTGGCAATTACCTCGTAGACTGGTGTGTGGTGGACAGTTAGGCTTCAAGGCTTCAAGATCTATTCCCTGTACAATATCTGGCTTCGTCACAGGCCACAAAGGAATCAGTGCAGGGCAACTGTACATCCGCCTCTTTGACGAGCAGATGACATTATTCAGGTTATCAGCTTTCATTATCTGTGGATAGATGGCACAGCATTCGCTATTACCATCTAGTTTTCATTTGTACTATTATTTTGACCTTAAGGTGAACTTTGGGTCGTGGTACTCAGTTTCAGTTTCAGTTTGTTTATTATAAAGTATTGGCCTGGTGCCGATGCATGGAGCCCGGCTTACAGACTATATTTGACATTTATATACAATTTGCTTACTTATCATTAATTATAGTTTTCGGTTTGTGCAAAAACCCATACGTTGACCGTCTATCGGTCACCAAGAATAGTTTTCTTATGTCCTTTAAGTTCCGTTCAGTTTTTGGTTTATATATACAGGATGTTAATGAACTACACCGAAATATTTTTAGAGCAAATGGAGGTCTCTAAAACAAGTAATTTGGGACAGGAGACTTATGGCCTGTTGGTTCAAATATGGAAGTTACGGCTATAAGTTTCTAATGTGCCAGTACGCCACTGCTAATGATGATACCACTTGAGTGGAAAACACACGAAAATGAAGAGACGGTCGGAGCACTCCTCAGGCGCAATGGTTATGACATTAGCTTTCAAGTGAAAGGTAAACGAGTTCGCGTCTCCTTCACTTTATTTGTCTTTTTCTTTTTTTCATTTTTGTTTTAATATTCTAAGATTTTAATTCCTGTACGATCCATTTTATAGAGTAATTTCACCTTGTGAGTGCAATTAATTACAATTACAGTTCCTTCTAACGAAGGTTGAATGCTGCTTAATACTCTCACATGTTGTACGTCTAAATGGGAGGAGGTTTAAAGGGTGAACGAACTTACATACAATGAAAAGTAAATGCAACTCTTTACGTCAGGTTTAAAGGAGTCCAGGAGTGAGTACGAGCCGCCTGGGTTAACCCAGGTGGATGGTAAGGTGGCCACGGTACCTATCCGTTTAATTTCAGATTTAACCGTGAGGTGGTATAGGTTTGTCGTTTATACAAGCTTTAGTGTTTTTGTGTCTCTGATGGTGCAGGTTGGCTTCCTGTGTTGTGACTGGCGGCGGGATGTGTCAGATCTTGGATGTCTAGCCATCCAAGCGACCATTGCCCTACTGTTTACTTCGTCGGCCGCTTGTAGAACCGTCGAGCAATGCAGTGCCAGTGAGAGGAAACCGAGAGAATAGGTGAAAGGTGCGGTGGCGCCAAGTGTAATTACATTTGGCGGTTTGTGAAGGGATAGTGGTACTTACAAGCCAAGGGCGTACTTGGGTAAGCGGTAGCTCTGTCGCCGCCTAGGTAGGCGATGGTCGTATTGCCCCAGCGTGTTGACCAACTGGTTTGGGTGAGGTGTGAGTTTGGCATACATTGTGCGAGTCCTGTCCCGCACGACGTCCACATTGTATGGTATGCCGGAATGAGTATGAAGGATGTGTGATGGAAACCTACGGTCGGTATCGTAGATCGTCCTAAGCGCCCTGTTCTGCACGGCCTGCTCGTGAAAACTTTGAAATCCTTCAGTAATTTCCACAAAGAAGAGTCCGAATGGGTGGTACTCAGCATTTTGTTTTCCCACTGTTTAGTTTTGTTGATTTTAACTTGTTGCCGAATGATGTTGCGTAGCCATTTTGCTAACACTTTGTATTCGGGCTGACGGGTGTACCGCCATAGTTTTGTCAAGCGTCGTCTCTGCGCAATGAGTTGCTCTACTTCGGGGTACATGCAGAAACCGGGTGGTCTTGTGGTGTATGTGGTAGCGCTTCTTTTGGCCGTGTGTAGCGAGGCAGTAAAGTTTTCAATGACGACATCTATATCTGCCTCGCTGTAGTATGACAGCCTAGGTTGCGCCATCCTGTGCATTTCCACGGTGAACTTATTCCAGTCAGCCTCAGCCCTCCTTCGAGGGCCAGAGGCACTGGCCGTAATGCCACCCTCTATGTCGAAATGCACAGGAAGATGGTGGGAGTCCAGGCTGTGATACTCAGTTAAGTTATTTGACAATGTCGCATTTTTCGTGAGTACGATGTCCAAAATCTCAGGGTCAAAGTGCCCTGATCTGTGCCAAAAGGTGGGTTCTGGGGGAGGTGTACCTCAATGTCATCAACATCAGTTATAAATTCAACTAGGAGATTTACGGCCGCGTTTGCCCGGCGAGAATACCACCAGGGGTGCCGGGCATTGAAATCTCCTGCAATTATAACCTGCTCCTATAAAGTAACGATTTGTTCGAGGTCACGTATGAAATCTGGGGTGTTGCGGCGGATAAAGTGCTACCAGCATCACCGTTTGACTATTAACACGTATTTTAAGAGCCGTGCACTCTAACGCTGCCAGTACAGGTAGGGTGACAGCAGCATGAGCAATTGAGTTTCTCAGCAAAATAGCAGTCCCTCCAATTGTGTCGTTCCGGAAAGTTTGGTAACCCTGGAGCTTAAAAACATGCTCTTGTTTTAATTTTGTTTCACAGATAAATGCGACGTCAATTTTGTTACGCCGCAGGTAGTTTTCAAGTTCGTGTTGCTGCCTGTAGATGCCATCTGCATTCCACAGGAGCGCGTGGGTTAAAGTTGTACCTCCCCTTACTTAGGCCATTTACTCTAGGAGGGTTGAGAGGAGGCATATGATGGTTTCTAGTTTCTCCATAGTGCTTGTGCAGCTTCCGAACTTAATCAGGAAAGGCTACAGTTTTGCTAAGAGAGCTGGGAGGTTGAGATCTCTTAACAGGTTTAAGATTTTCCTTATACCGCCCAAGTCTCCAGTGGATGTTCGTGGGGTTTGAGGTAGTGGAGGGGGACCATTTGTTGGTGGCGTGGGCACCTTTTTCGCTCCGGTGGCTCCAGCAAAGGAGACGCCTGGTTAAACACGGGCCGGGTGTTGAATGGGTCTGGGCCCTGGTTGAGCACTTGGAGTGGTCCTGGCTATGACTGCCAGTTAACGGCGAGGGCGTTCGTTTCTGAACGCCTCGCACCTCCTGTAACTGGCAGGATGCGCTTCCCCACAGTTTGCGCAATGGGGTTGAGCGTTCTGCTTTGCCTTTTGGGGGCAGTCAGCAAGGCGGTGGAGACCACCGCAAAGGACACACCGGGAGATCATCTGACATATTCTGTAAGTGTGCTCCAGCTGTTGGTAACAATAACACTGGGTGCTGTTGGCATTAGTTTTCAAGACCTCCACGGTGACCATCATATGGCACACCTCTCGTTCTTGAAGAATTTTTTGGTTGGTGGTGGTCCTGTCGAGACTTACCTGAAACATTGGCAGAGGTCTGCCGCGGAAAATGAGCTGACGTACCTAGACGCCGGTGTACCCCTTCTGCTCCAGGTCCTCCTTGATGTAGTCCACCTCCATATCCACTGGAAGTCGTTTGACTATACATCGCAGAGGCTGGTCGTTCCGGGGGTGAAACTGAAGTTTTCTACTCCGGCGTCCTTCAGGAGCTGCATGGTCCGGTGGGCGTCCTTCTTATACTGGAGGAAGAGCTTGAGGCAGTCCCTCCTGGTTTGGAGTTTGTAAGCTCCAGCTGGCAGGGAGGCCCGGAGGAGCCGGAGGACCTTAACTGTTTGGGTTTTGTCCGGGATATTATTCTGGGTGGTTTCTGGAGCTCGGGGTTTTGGGTGGGGTACTGCGTGGGAGTGGGAGTGGCAGTGGAGGTGGAGGGTTTTAGGTACCTAGATGACAGGGGATAACTATGGGAAAATCCAGTCAGATTGATCGGCCCGCGGGATTCGAGTCCGGTACATGCCGAATCCAAGGCCTTATATTCCTCCAATTTTATTCCTTGTGTAAACAACCAAATGAAAGCTAAGGCCAATAAGAGATGAAGTCCCCGAAGGCTCTGTGCTGTCCCCCACGCTATTCAGCGTCTATATGGCAGGCTTACCATCACAGCTACAGGTCAGCGTAGCTCAATATGCTGATGTGTTTCTGTTCTGCACTAACAAACACATTCTCAGAGCCTTCAACCCATACATCGACACCTCTGCCTCGTCCAAGAGTGGCGCTGGCTTAGCAAATGTCCGTTAATCCGGGCAAGAGTCATGCCATCCTCTTCACGAGGCGCCACACCCCCGCAGACTGCCCCACATTCCAATTTCGAGGTCAAAGGATCGAGTGGAGAGACTCCATCACCTACCTAGGAGTTAAACTGGATAGGGGTCTAACTTACCGCGAGTACATCAGAAATATGTCAGCGAGGACGCAGGGGGCTATTGCTGCACTTTATCCTGTGGCTCCAAAGGGCGCAGAATAGAGGACTCCGGTACATCTTTTCTGTTTCCCTTTCTCCGTGAGAGTACTTCACGAAGCCTCTTCTCTTCTATACGTGGAGGATAAAATTAGACGCCGGGCAGCAAAATTCTACGACAAGTTATCAACCCATCAAAGCCCCCTGGTTAGGTCTCTTGCGGACAATGACCCCAGAACATGCCGCTTTAGGTCGTACAGGGTTCCCCGCATGGCTTGAGGGCACGCCCCATAACCAAGGAGTCTATCCATCAGCAGCTAAAGCTGAGCTCCATTATAGTCCCAACAAAGAGTTGTTCGGCTCTCAGAATTACCCCCTATCAAAATTCTAAAGTAAAAAGTTCAAAACTTTTAAAATACTCCATTTTAAAACTTTTTTTATATCAGAATGCAGACCTTACTACATCCTCTCAGTCGTTTGTGAAGGGGCACAACAGCTTCCTTCTATATCAAAATAATCTAAGAACTATAAAATGCCATCCTTATATACCCTTCCTAATATTTTCCTACCTACGGTTAAACCCTATTTGGGGTAGGTACGCAGCCAAATCCAACGGGCTGAACCTCAGCCTGCCAGCAGTTCGTCGTCGTCAAATAAAAGCTGCTATCATTTTCAAACATGTTAACTATAATCGACAAAGTGAATGACAGAACAAATGCCCGCGGGAACTTCCAAATAACTGGGTTATTGGCCACTATCGAATAATTCAATAGCTTTTATTTGGATTGTCCGAGCTATGTAGTTTGGAGAGTGTACAGTTTATTTGTGCCGAAATATTATGTAGCGTTCGTTATGCAGTTAACGAGCTACTATCTCTGGATTTTGCACTGGTGTATATACTTAGTATGCCATAAAGTGCACTTCAGCCTTAGTAACTGCACTATATGTAGTTTAGCGAACCCAGGTAAGACTATAATGGTCTCCAGTGCAAAATTTTCGACAAACAATGTGTTAGGGGTGTTTACATATTTCCAGATAGTAAAGCTACTCTAAAAGCTGTTTAACCTCTTGCTGTTAAGCCAAAATTAATCAGAGAATGTATGGATGTGCTCATGGTATAACGTTGATGTTTATTTTGATACTCGGGCATTAATTGGCTAATGGTCTTGCATAGATGTGATCATAACCCAATCCTACTATAATTCTGGTCTATAGACCAGTCAAGAGGCAGTCAAATACACATTCAAGTTCACATCCGCACAATGGAAGGGGATTGGGCTTATTCTGAAGTTTAGGAGGAAGGCATCACAAGAGTAGAATACACCAGGCCCTTAGACATAAAGTCCATCACCGCATGCGTCGTTAAACTGCCGTCGTCTTACATTCTCTGGGGGATTTTTACCTCCAATTCTGGTCGCGTTTTTCAAAGTTTTAAAGCTAGAATTTGCTTGTAAAAGCAGTCGTTTTCACCTGTTTTAATCAGTTGTGGTGGATTATAAAGTCAAACCTGTCGCATTTTGCTTCTTAATGTATTAGTTTTGTGTTAGTTTTCTTTCTCTTCCGCCTAACTATGAAAGTTGAAGAAGTATCCGAAAATGTATTTATCTCGTCGGAAGCATACCTTTAAAATCCCATGATTGTGTGTGTGTTTGTGTTTGTGTGTGTAGGCGGGCACGAGGCCGGCAAAACTGAAGAACAATCGGATGAATATAAAGCTATAAGTATTTAAGTTCAGTATCCTCCAAGAACAACACGAAAATGACTTCGCTGAAAGTAATATTTACACTGACAATGCGTATAACGTTTTTCTGTAAAGCGGCTAACGGTTTTAATTAAAGCACCGTATGTTTAATATGTTTCTGTGAATAACCATTAGCGACAGGATTAGGAGAGATACGGGGGAGGAGGGTTTCGAGACTGAAGCCAGGCTTATTGTGCCTATGAATAAAATGGTTAGTGAAATTCAATGCAAATTTGGGGGATGTAATTATACTTTTCAATATTCCCTAGTGACCCGGGGTAACCCCAAAAAACCCATAGGTTAGGAAGGTCGGCCACGGAAATCGAACCTACGATCTCTCAAATGCGAGCCTCACGCGTTGCTGCGGAGCCATCTCGCTCGGTGAATAACAATTGATGTACTTTTCATTCTTATTGGAGTTGATATACAATTTTGTATAATTGATAAACCACCAGAAACAGACTGAAAACTTACTTCACAAAAAATTAGATCTGCTTATATGCAGTGTATGTTAGACCAGTGTAATTGACCATTTTCGAAATGTTCTTTGGTATATCATCAAGTTTTTCCAAGTTTAAAAGACATTTCATATCTATAAAACATGTTGCGGAAATCTTGTTTTTTTTTTCCTGCATGGGTTAATTAGTAACAAAAAACTGACTTAGAATAGATAATCAATTTTCCCGCTTTATTGTTCCCTTTATATTCCGCCTTTAACTGCAGTGATCATATCGGCAGTCGTTTACCTTTGGAACATATGTCCACATTGAAGTTTAACTCGTACACAATAGATTGAATTGTTTTTATTAGATCACACACACACACACACACACACACACACACACACACACACACACACACACACACACACACACACACACACACACACACACACACACAACATACACATTCACACTTTCATTCATAGTTACACACTACGTTGTGGATAGGGAATGGTCATCTTTCGTGGGCTAGAGCAGTCATGGCAGCTTCGTTCTCGAGTTCGCGGGTTCAACCCTGGCGGAGGGCAACCTGAAGCCTGAAAAAGAGACTTCTGAGCAAAATTAAGCAGTCTTTCACGCTTAAGATATAATAGGACGCTGAGAACCATAAGCAGTCAAAGAGTGTCCATAAGTAAAAACTAAATTTCAAGGAAATAACCTTGGGGTGTAGGTAGGCACCCAATTCTAATAGCAATGATGATCTACCAAGTAAATTGATCTGTAAACAGTACAAACATACATTTTTCCAAAAAGTACACATGACGTGGCCAACACCTGGCCACAAACATAAATGTATCCGATGAATTCTCTCCTAAGAGACGACAGATCTCACGAGGTCTGAATGAACCAATTTTTGTATACTAATATATGTATTCTATATTAATAGCTAATGGCTGTATCATTACGGGTCTGCACTAATGCAACAACCGCATACAGTGAGTTCTCTTAAGGCGAAAGACCTTACGAAGTGCGAATGAACTAATATAATACGTATATAATAACAATGACTGTGTCCATTTATTCTAGGAGAGCATTAATACAATTGATACAAAGACGTCTTCATTCGGAGACTCAGTGTACCTTATTCATTCCTCGCTTTGAATTCCCAAAGGCGCAATCAGGGCACCTACTTTCACCTGGCTCAGGCCCCTGTGGTCGGCCAATATATCCGCTCCCAGAATCCGCAGGTGCAATAGCGGTACTGCTGCACTCCGTCACCTGGATTCTCTCCGGTGGAAGTTTGTTAGTGGGTAATGTTAAAATGAATAAAGTCAGGATAACAAGAGTGAAAGACTTTAAATACCTGGGGATTCATTTGGATGAGAACCTCAAATATGACAGGCATAGTCGAACTAAATCAGGCAAGGTAATGAAAATAGCCACCCTAACCGAATGAAAATGTTGTATTCCGTTAGAAGCAACCAGAATTTATCATACTGTGATCATGACTGGCATATTAGGATACGGTGCAGCTATATGGGCATTTAGAGTCTACATCAGAACATAGTATCCAGCGATTTTATTTTTATTCAATTTATTTTCAATTTTATACATGAATATAATTTTGTTTGAAACAGAAATTCAGTGTACGTGGACAAGAATCACGGAAGCACGCTTAGGATAGCGTCAGTAAGCTAGGAAGCCGTTGCCAGCAGGACGCTGGGAGACTGTTATAACCAAAGTGGTGTATAATGGGAAAGCGTTGGTGGCAGTTTACTGCGGTCGGCTCCTCTCAGTAATATAAATGAGGGATCCAACAAATAAACATCACAAAACGAAGTTTGGATTGTTCTTTTAGCACCCACAAAGTACCCTGAGAACTTGAAACTTCATGCTCTACCAAGTTAAGCCGAGGTAATGGCGCTCAGAACATCCTAAAGCATCCAGTGGACCTTCTTCACATTAGCAGCAGATTTAACATCATATCATCGGCTTCAAAGTGGTTCCCAACAAAGTGGTGCATTCTTCGACCTTCAACTTACAGCGTTCAATTGGCTTCCCAATTTGAGGCGATCAATTTTCTCATCAATTTGCCGATCAAATAACTACTAGATTAGGAAAACAATCAAACAAAATTTAAGTCTATATAACTATTGTTCATTTACATCAAGCTATGGTAATTCTTGAAATGAAACCCGAGCCTCACTGTTTCTTCTTCTCCTTGCTGCATCTGATCTTCCCATTGAAGACCAATATGCCTTTCTCCTGCTCACTCTAGATGTTCCATCCTCTTCTCGGGTACCATTTGTTGTCCGACTTCTAGCGATCTCACTTCTTGATGTTGAACAACTGTCGAAGGATGGATGGTTCTACTTAATCTTTGAGGTAACGTTACTTCAGGTTCAATTTTTATTTCTTCTACTTCTCTTATTTCTTGAAGTTGTCGATATTCCTGCATAACTGCAGTATTCTGTAGTCTTCTAGTACCAGGAAGTCATCCTTTGTCCTCACTAAATCCCAGACTCTTTTTCCTGCCAACGATTTTCTGGCATCTTTTAATGACGGGCTATATTTTGGGCATTCAAATATCACGTACTATAGCTATATATATATAGAGATTTATTTTGTTTTTAAGTGGGTTATGCCATCGGGCGAAGCCTACACTGGTGCCATTCGAGTACAGTCGGGGTAAGCTCATAAATGTATTGAAAACAAGTTATAAAAATTATCTTGACAAGGGATAAGTCCCCACCCTCCATCCGGGGATAAAACTAGGGCCCCTCGTACAACACCTGAAAGCTCACTTTTTATATGGTTGCCTATGTGAAATATTCACATCTAAAACACAAACAATGAATAGCCTCGCTTGACAAAGAGCCCAAGTTTCTGAGTTACACAATATCGTAACACCCCATACATATTTTTTGCCACACTCTCGCCTTCAACAGGACAGCTTTTCTTGTGTGCCTGGACTCCACTGTCACGTAACGAGCTGTATAATGCCGCTTTTGAAAGCTAACTTATCGGTTTTCTGTTTGCCAACGCTATCGGCTACCTGAGCCACTTTCCGTTAATCCATTACATCGCCGCTCATGCACGAGGAGTGATAAATCATCTCAGGCTTTTGTGTTACACGTCTCATATAATTTGAAAGGCGGGCACAACTTGCGTGACATGTCCTTCATATAGCGCTGCAAGCTTTCTTTTACAAAGCCCTGTGTCATCTTCCTTTTCTACTTTCTCTGTCACCTACCCATGGTAGCTAAGAGGTAATGTATCCCACACATAAATCCGATGTCGAGATTTCACCAGGTTTTGAGCTCCCCTGAATAAAAGAATTTTCAAAAAGAGAAAAGCTGATGTTTTGCACTCACATGACTTTCTCTACTCTTATACCAACTATTCTTACAAACTCTTATTACCTTGCCTTCATCTTAGTCGAGATAAACTTTTGCATAATTTATCTTACTGCTGATTTTCTTATAGGTGGAAGGGGAATATAGGAATACAGTAGGCTTTGAACGATAGTCAAATCTTTTAAAGCTTTGAAATTCCGTTCTCTTTGCACGACCAAGAAATAAAAAAGTGAATGATTACCTTCCAGTTGAGAAAAGTTTAAGTACTGCAAAACTCATACAAATAACAAGGAATATCTCCGAAATGGTTCACTCCACAAAAATATGCATCAGGACATAACTTGTGTATTTTAACGAAATCTACAGTTTTTGCATAATAGCATTTGGTCTTCTACTTACGGTTTACCAGTTAGGCAAGTCATCAAGAGTAAACAGGACCACGTGGGCTGTAGTCAGAAAGTTCAAAATACATTTCAGTTGCCATAAAAGTATCTAAAAAATATGGCACTTTAATAAGAATTGTTAGAGCTATTTTCGAGAAATCAAAATTTTGGAAAAATTATCCATGTAAAGAGTAGTTTAAGGTGAAGGAATGTTCTTATAATTCTTCCTGTCACATCCTTAAAATATATTAAACTCAAATACCAACTTTAGTTTTTAACAGACTTTTCGTTTTTGAGCTATTCTGATCAAACATACACAGACACACATATACACGCGCGAGGACGTTTTCCCAATATTTCTTTTTTATTCAGGGGCCTAAGAATATGTCTCTGTGAAATGTCCATATCGAGTCTTTGGGTGGAATGGAATAGTTCCCCTGCCATGGCGGAGAAAATAAAAAGGTAGCGTGTGTGCCTTGTCTGTGAAGAGTATAACTAGAAAGCAAAAAAAGGTTTCTTAAATATCAAACTTGGTATTGAAGTTCAGAATCCTCCAAAGGCGCGACATTTAGATGTTGAGGAAAATCTCCCTACACACAACTACCCTTTAAATAGAAGATTTTTCGAAGTTTTCTCAAAAATAGCTCAAACGATTTGGACAAGTGTTTCACTGTCGTTTTTGTCTCACAAACTTCGGGCTTTGACGATCACGCTCCCTAAAACTATTTCATATAACAAAGAACTCCGACGCCACAATTAAGTGTCCAAAACTGTCTCTGACGACACTCACACTCTCTCTACGCTGACTGTACACACATAAACACACACTTATACTATAGTAGCTACAAAACAAAATTAACATGGGCCTAGCTAATACAGTGATGTTGCCCTCTCGGCGTTGCCAGTTTTACGCGCAATACGATTTCGGTGTGACAAGGACAGTCAAATCTTCCATCCTTGTTCTGCTTTGCGGCTTTGTTCTGCCGCGCTCATAGTCACTTTTGTTCTGACCCCTCCATTTTTAGCTTGTTTACTCGCCACGCAGTGGTGTGAGATGGCTAACATCGAACTTCTTAGAGGCGTGCGGCCGCCCAGTGGTGTGCGGTAGCTTGACCTTGGCTCTCTTGACAGCAACTGTCGGCCGGCGTCACAATACATTGAATTTTCTGGGGATAGTCTATAAAGCCCTTTCCTGTTGGAAAGAATTGTGTTTAGCTTCCTATAAATGGTAAGAGGTAAGCAAAAGCATACTCTACCAATAAATATAGGTATCCTTAAAACACACAGCTTATTTCAAATACGTTTTCTGCGACATTAATCACTTCCGAGATATCCATTATCATTGATTTGACTTTTCAATACTTATCACTTTTTCCGGCTGTCCCTTTCCGACTGTTTCTCGCGGTATGTAGCAAGAGCATACATTGTTTTGATTTTAAACATCTTCAGGTTCCTCTATTCAGTGTACCTACAACGAATCTACTTCAAATGTTTATCCAGAGCAACGTGAAGTAAATAGAAGAATCAGATTTTTGTGAGAATGCTTTGTAGAAGCTATATAAAAATAAAGAGCTGTAAGTAGATCAAGTCATATAAACACTAGAGATTTTCTGGTAGATGATGTGGATATTCTTCCTAAAGGACTTAAAACCCTATACATTTTTAATAAATAAAAAATAGGACATGAAATTCTGATACACGAGAGCACTGTCGCTCCTTACAAAGCGATAAATTATATTTATCCCTGAAGTTAGGCACTCACAAGAAACACTCCACTTATTTTTAAACTGGTGTTTTATTCGGGTACCAAGAGAGCTTGACTGAGACGCTGTGCTCAGAAAATGGAAACGATATTGTGCCTAAGTGATTCTTAGCACCTTTTTAAGTACTAAGTGGAGACTAGATGATGAAAATTGCCAAATATGACGCATAAGCTTTTTTTTTTTTCTTTTTTTTTTTTTTTTTTCCTTATGCGATGGAAATGCCTCTAAGTTGATAGTAATTATTTTATGAATGTAGGCACCATACTTATATTCTAAACATATTGTGACGCCGTGCAAAACAAAGGACGAACGGGGCTGAGCTACTTCACACCACATACAAGGCCGGCGCCCAAGGTCAGGCTGCCTCGCGCGACTGTTTTTGTTTATGTGAGTCAGCGAGAGCTAACCTGGCACTTGATAGCTAACTGATTCAATCACCTGCGAACGAGGTTAGCCCTATCCATCCAATCGACTAATGATAGTGCGATGTATTTTTAACACGATTAGATGAGATAGAACCTTCGTTCGCAGGTAAGTGAATCATGTAGCTGTCAAGAGTTATGTTAGCTCTCTGTGACTTTAGCAACAATAAGAGCGGCACAACCAAAAGAGGCTTTCTCTAAAGCCTTCAAGAAAGATCTGGCTACGTTATCGTCAGCGTGTTCGCGAAGGGTCCGTGTGACTTTATCCCCGCTATATAAGGTGGTGAGGAAACAGCAGAATTAGAGTTACAGTTGCAGTTTCGAATCTGTCAGTGTGTCAGTGGTACGGTCGTCGTGAAGAAGATTTAACAAGCGTCGAGTAATTGTACCTATTCTCGGAGTTTTGTGTATGAGAGACAAGGAATTTGAAGAAAGACACTGAAAGGACTGAGTCAAGGTTACGAGAGCTAAACAGTTGTGACTTGTGATATCAAGAAAGACTACAGACTGTGTTAACGACGAGAAGAGAGCTGCGTATTTGTGCAAAGATCTAGAGGACAATAAATTGATACAAAAGAAACCTGACCGGATTTTGTCATTTTGTGACAATATTTTTAAAATTGGTACTGCGTCCAGCGTTCTATACCTGAATTCTGCACCATTTCTAAGAAAACACTAAACAGTTCTGCACACTTGGATCCCTAATGTAGAAGGTAAACTTTAGCCCACTATTAGGAGAAACTAAAAAGTCAATTCTTCACTAAAAATCCAATTTCAGCTTTTCTTAAGAACATTGGTTCACTAACTTACAGTTCTATATCTATAATTAATCATCAAAGTGCTATTCTAGGCATCAAATTTAACAAACCTTTATTAATTAATAAACTGCGTCTTCCTGTTTATCTACAAATTGGCACTACCCTCAAGTGCCAGTACTTCCGTTTTCTCAGGCATTTGTTTGGAAATATTGTACCGCTTTGATGTCTAAGTGCAATTGTAATGCTTGTTAAAGCAAATTGGCTACATAACTGTTATTGTTTCTCTGCTTCCATTACAATTCCTTTCGAAACGATTGCCTATATGTGATGTATTCAACGTTAGGTGGAGGCATACAGATAGTTAAACTGTTTTCCAGAAAATATGCATATATCCCCAGAGATTGTGGTTTACCATTTAGGAAATCGTATCTTCCTCTAAGGAAGTTAAAGGCTGCACGTAATTGGAATAAATAATTAACTTGAAGCACTGTATTACTTGCCACTAACTGAAGATACATAGAATGTAGTTACACAAAGTCTGTATCCATTTAAAATATCTGTGTATAAAGCTTTTGCTGGTTACTAACATTGCCTTGAAACTAATCTTGCTTAAAACTTGCTTTGTCCGCATCACTGCCAGGTTTGATGATGAATTTAAATTTACATATAGACAAATTAATGTAGAAGGGAAGAATTTTGAATAGGCCGAGAAATGAACCTGTGACCTACTTGCCGACTTAAGAATCTACCGCCCTCTGCCAGTCTCTCTGTCGTTAGTAAACTTCACAGGAGGAGGCACTCATGGGGAAGGTCATACGACTGTTATGTCACGCTAGGGGCTAGTCATACTGTTCGATCGCTGCTCTACCTATCGGCAGCTATAGCCAATAGTCCAGGTGTCTGCAGGGTGACGTAATACAGATTCCGGCTGTGAGCGGGAGAGCCAGGATTGCCTCAATGTATGCTAGTTCGTTTTCTCAGTTTCTGCTTTGAACAGGTTTGTGAATGAAATATTTTATTACATATGACCTGTTTTCTTACAAACAGTTCAAGATAGTTGAATTAACATTTGTGATGGCAAAATAATCCCTAAACGCAGTCTTGGATCTGTTGCGCTATTAATAACATGGTCAGCTATTTTAAAAATTGCTGATAAGTTTGAATCAAACTATGTATAATTAATGTAATTAAATATTCCTTAACAAACGGATTTAGTTGTTAAAGTCATATCGATATACTTAGAAGGTACACATCTAATACATACTGAAAATTTTCAGTTTCTGAAATAGTGTCTGAGCATGATATTAGGAGATTTAAAATTAGCGAGGCACGGAGTTTATCCTCCCCTTTAAGAGTACATAGAACAGAAGAACAGAAGACGGCATTATGCATAAAACCATAAGCAGAAAACCGACCGCTTAAAATTTCAACCCTCGGAAACGTCTCTGAATATCACTTTGGGCCAAAACTGCTTCAACTTTGAGAAGCATGTCATCTCAATCAGGTAATATTGCAACCTCATTGAAGACCCAGTATCAAACAGGATAATGTTACTTGTTGACAGACCTGTCGATCTTCTGAAACATCTAACGCGAGAAACACGTGTAGTTCTAAACAGCAGGAACGTCAAGACAGCCACACTAACTTCCTATCTGCTCTGTGAAGGCCCTAGTTTCTATTCTCATCAGGTATTCCATAGATAGCGTAACAAACCCCAGGTATACTTCTGTTACCGGTTTGGCGTACAGCCCAGAACATTATATAATGCTCCATTTCGTTTCCTGTTTAAAAAATTCCTAGCAGCCAAATTAACGGAGAAAGAATTCTAATTTCCAATGGGTAGAAAGAACAAGCAACACTACCTGTTCTATTCTGATGTTTTCGGTATTTTACACTTTATCCATTTCATATTCTTTTACTTGCTGCAATTTTTCAAACTTTTCGAGTGTGGTGATTGCAAACTTATTATATCTCCATTTAGTAGAACAGGTTTTTGAAACTAAAACTTGAAATTACTTTAAACCTGGGTTTCGATCTGATGAAGGAAAATATCGGAAATTATCAACACCTTTTCTGGACGTACTCATAAATCCTCTGTTCTTAGAATTTCAAAAACGTATTTCTGTGTCAGTTTAAATCACGTTTTATGGGGCATCAAATTTTGTCTCTAATAGATGCATGTATTATTAATTAATGGATCAAGTGTTGGATACATTTTGTGCAATCATAGCATTATAAATTGTAGGATGTAAATCATGAAATAATTGTGCATACATAGTTGCTCTATTAGTGCGAGTTTTTATACGTTCGTAAATGAGACTTTAACTTCTCCAATACAATTAATATATTATTACCTGGCGTGTTCAAACGATAACTAAGATAGCCAGTTGCATGCATTTCCTTCATGGGAGAGAAGTGAGCAGGTGTTGCAGACTCTGATGTATCCTATTATTTATTTATGCATTTATTTATTTATTCATTCATTCATTCATTTGTGACACAAAAGATAAAGCTCCAATTACAGTACCCACATGTAATTTATTTACAAGCTTGACTAACTGCAAAACAAGAATTCAAGAAGGAATACAAAGAGACTAAAAATAAACTATATATTAAGTTATTATTGAAGACAAGACATTAAAACTGTATACTAATCAAGCGAATAAACTATATAACTGTGTAAACAATAATTAAACAAATTTGAATTTAATAAAAAGAGAATACAATAAAGCATTAAGAAACTAAGACTAAAACTGAAACATCTATTAAACTACTATATAAGACTGGAATTTTAAATGTTATAGTAATTCTGAAGATAACAATAAGCAATACAACTGAAAATTACATGTAAATAAATCCCATATTTGTTTCTTAAACTGCTCTTAAGGTAAGCTAAAATCCAGCTCTATTTTAGTTGAATGTTTATTGTCTTTCACACACAACCTCAGAACGGGAGAATTTTTATGGGATAACGTTTTCGGAGTCCAAAATTGAAACAGCTGACGGTTTCTAAAATTAGTAGTACTGGCATTAAAATATATTCTGTCAAGCAGTTCCTCAGTGGATACCAGGCCATTTATAAGTTTATACAAAAATAATTGTTCAGCTGTTTCTCTTCGATCAAAAAGTGTGACTATTTGAATTCGTTAAGCAGTTGACTATGCGAAAAGTTCTGATTATAAATAAAAACACCGTGCACAGTATGATTAGTAATTATACACTTGGGTCTTAAGTACTCTATATTTAATAATACATAGAGGGCTTTGCTTCTTCATTACTCAGAGAAAAAACTTTCATAAAATGGTTTCATTTTCCCTCCACATGCCCCTGGACTTGAATGCCGGTATATATTTATGTTTATACTTATGTACTTATTGAAATCATCTGTCCTCCAGTGAGGATGACCACATGAATCCATAAAGCATTGAGCAGAAACAGAATCACAATAAAAATTTTTTAAAAAAACTGCAAAGAGGTTTAACAATTAATCTCAAAAAAATAAATAATGACAGCTAAATGGCTGACAATAATGACATTCTTATAGGAAATACTACATTGCTATTATTGGAACGCGTGCTACAATGAGCCAATTATGCACGATATTAAATATAGTAACAACCTATTTATAATGCCAGGGTGCACAAAAGAAGATATACGAAATGTGCACAAAAAAACAAAAATATATAAAACTAAAAATATAAAATGTCGAATAAAACGCCATTACAGGTAAACCTTGGTAGTATGCTTTCTTGTTTCTACACATTAAAAATAAAAGTTTTCTCCAGATTAATTTAACTGGTAGAATTTTAACTGGAGATTAATACGGAAGCTTGGGTTCGGGCTGCCCCACAACACAGGCGGTACGAGTATAAAAGGTGCTCAAGGTTAAGCAGCCTTGCATGATTGTTTGTGAACATGTGACAACAATGAGCATGGCACATCAAAAGGGTTTTTGAGATAATTTGAGAAGTGTCCGGCGGCCGGCGTATTTGTAGAAGTTCGAGAAAAGTCTATGTTACGTCATGCTCGCTATATAAGAAGGCGAAGCAACGAGAGTATAGTCTGTCAGTTTTTAGTATCAGTGTGCGTGCGTCAGGTGCGTGTATACGATCGCATCGAAAGGAAGATAGCGGAGCAGTTAATGAGTGACCAAATCAGCTGTTTGATAGGCGGAGAAACTGAAGAAGAAATAGAAAGGAGCGAGTCAAGATTACGAGAAGAAAGCAGTTGTGAATTATAACACCACGAAAGACTGGATTGGGCTCTCGCAGTGAGAGGACGTCGGCTCTTCGCGGCTTAGTGGGAGGCATTAATATGTGCTCGCGTTGTCTGCAACTTTTTCGAAATTCATTCTAAATGCCTTTCTGCTTTACTTAGTTTGCTTGATTTGTGTTTGCGTTAGATAATGGCTTTAACAAGCTTTCGATGACAGAAGTTTATGCGCAAGACTTTCATTTCATTTGAAATATAGTTTTATGACATTTCTAATATGTGAATCTGTCAAGTGAGTTTGCAAGTTTTTCAAGGCAAGTTAAATTCAAGTTGTTATATTTATATTTGTTATTTCTTGTTGTTTAAATAAAGGCAAGCTAATCTTGCCGACTTTGATTTTTAATTTCTTTTCAAGATCCTAAACCCAGCACATTTACATTACAAAGGTAACTCATTACGATACAAAGTGGTTAACATCAATAAAAGAGAACTGTGTTGTGCATTCAGATAGAAGAAAGTGAAGTGAGAAAAAAATAACTGGACTGAGATTTTGTCGTTTTTGCCACACTGTCGAACTGTCAAATTGCTACAATAATTTACACTGTCACTATATATATATATATATATATATATATATATATATATATATATATATATATATATATATATATATATATATATATATATACTTTCAGTTAGCAGAACACAGGGAAAAGAATGTGAGATCACGTGTCTGTTACTTTCAAATCGAAGAAACCCTCTATGATCTCGAACGGCAGTCTGTGAAGTATACCTTTCATAATATGTTTGTCTTATTTTAAAAGCATCAAAATGAGGCCAAATTACCAAGTATTTGCAGCCACACATACATATAGGTTCCTTAATTTACTTGATGTTATTGTTTGTAATGCATTGTTTTGATAGGGAAGGGATCTGGCATGGAAATGTGATAATTCATGAATCTAATAAGCCGATGGTTTGCTCGCTTCACTGTTGAAAATCTGATTATTTTACGTTGTGCGCAACAGTTAGGCAGCTGTGTTACTTGCATAGCAGGTTTGAAACGAAATTGTTTTTTAATTGTTTTCATAGTATCACAGCTGCCACTTTGTCGTTACTGCCAGCTTTTTTACTGACAAATACATTTGGCACGCCGTTAAAACACGTCAGCTTTTATTGCTCTTTGCCAACAAATGTTTTCATACAAAACGTGCGACCTAATCTTTACACAGGAAAATTTTCAACGTAGACAATTGAATTTCCATGTATTCCAGCTGTCAACCTCAACTCAGAGGTCCTTGATTCAATCCTCGCTGAGGTGGGGGAATCTTACTTCAACTAGAATCACTCCTTACCTTCCGTGGAGTCCGAAATCATGTATGTCGGAGTGAATATGAGATGTTTCCTAACAAAAAGTGTACAAATCAGCAACAAGCCCTACAATTAGTGAGCGAGTTGTTTCTAAAGCCAAAACCCTCAAGACGAACTGAAACAATAAAGAATAACAAATTTGGTAATGAGGATCAAGATAATGTGAGAAATGACACTTTCCAGTTACTTTTTCTGTCACTTTATTTTCCCTTCTAAACCTAAGCAAAAATACATAGTTCTCTTTTATCGTTAACACAATTTACAACTCGTAGTGACCTTGCAACTCACAGAAGTTCTACTCTGTCTCACAAGATGTTGGCTTCAACGATCACACTCACTAAAACAGCTTCACACAACAACTCCAATGCGGCGATTAAATGTCCCAATACGGTCTCCAACGACACATACATTCCTCTCAATTACTGTACACAAATACTGTGAACAGCTGTCGCATTCAACACTACGATTACGTCACAAGAACTCCCTTGCCCGTCGCCTTGCCTCGCTTTTATAGATAATAATGAAGTAGTACGGGTTTTTCCGGAAATTCGACGTTTCTCGATCTCACAAACAAACCGGCAGTAGGAAGTCTCGCCAAAAATCTGGAAACACTTTGTTCTGCCGCATTCATTTTCCTCGTTCCCATATTCACAAGCAGTGGTATGAGATAGCTTGAGCTTGGCTCTGTCCGGTATCACCATAATTGTGATGATTTCAAATCAGTGCAAAAACGCTACCTATAATCGTTCAGACCTATTTTAAGTAAGTAGCATTAAATTAATTTACTGAATTTGAACTGTGCAATGAGTAAGGAATCAAAATTGCAAAACTAATTGTCTCAAAACGTAGTTTTTTCTGGCTCGTATTCATAAGGAAAGTAACTCCGTCGTTTCTCAGGAGTTTAATACCTGACGTATCATGTGATCAATATATTAATTGCTCCTCTACCACATGCCTGTAGTAGACAGAGGAAGTAGTGTATACTGTTCAAAGATTTGTTATAGATATTTCACTGGAAACACATTTTGAGGCACCCTGAATCCATTTGTTTTAAACTCTCGACTGCATGTAATAGCTTTGTTTCTTAATGAATACTGTCAATTGCCAGGATCATATCAGCGTATTCCGAAATTTCATCCCGCAACTTCTTTACATTCCTGCAAAGGAGATGTGGTTTTTAAGCACACTTAAAAACCATCGGTCTGGGCTGGGTTTGATCCCGGGCTTGAATCAGCAGGTAATCGCCTAATCGGCTGAGGTTTCCAGATTGACATGTCTGTGTATGCATATGTGGATGTGGAAAGCCAAACTAAAAAATCTGATGTGTTGCACTCACATGACTTTCTCTACTCTTGTACTAACCATTCTTACAAACTCTTATTCCTATATCTACTTCGTGTTAGTTGAGATAAATATTTATACAAATTAACTTATTGCTGATTTCCTTGTATGTGTAAGGGGAATATTGGAATACAGTAGGCTTTGAGCGATAGTCAAATATTTTAAAGCTTTAAGATCCCGTTCTCTTTGCACACTTAACATATAAAAAATGAACAACGATGTTCCATTGCTCGAAAGTTCTAAGTTTTCCGAAACTGACACACAAAACAAGGAATATCTCCGAAATGGTTCACTCCACAAAAAAAAAAAAAATTATTGAGATATAAATTGTGTATTTTAGCGAGATCTACATTTCATGTACAGCAAGATTTTGTCTATTTCTTACGGTTTACGAGTTATTCAAAACTCATCCATACTAAACAGGACTACATAGGCTATAGCCAGAAAATTTAAAATATACAGTTCATATGTCATAAAAATATCTCATACATATGGCATTTTAATCAAAATCGTTAGAGCCATTCTCAAGAAAATCAAAATTTTCGAAAAAGTTTCCATGTAAAGAGTAGTTTAGGGTGAGGCTATTGTCTTTAAAATCTTCTTGTCGCATCCTTGAAAGACATTAAACTTAAATACCAACTTTGGTTTTTAACCGACTTTTCGTTGTTTAGTTATGCTAACCACAGACTGACAGACACACAAACTGACAGACACACACGCTTACACACACACGCACACACACACACACACGGACCTTTTTCCAAAAATGCTTTTCTTTATTCAGGGTGCCTCAAAACATATATTTCCGATGAAATCTCGACATCACATTTTTGGGTGGAATACAATACTTCCTCTACTTACCAGTAGAGAAAGTAAAAATGAAGTCTTGGATAAATATAAAATTGACCTTTCAGTGCAACATCTTGGAAGGATGCGAAATAAAGGTTTTAAACAAAATATTCCATTCCAAAATACCCTTTATATGAAAATATTTCGTTTTCCTGTTTTATTATTTTGAAATGGCTCTGGAAATTTTGATTGATATAACTCGCTTATGTATCAATATTACTTATAAATTGTGGATTCTTAATATTCTACAAATAGACTGTGAAGTTCCCTTCATTCTAATAAATGAGTTTTACAGAATTTTATACAATAATAACTTATAAGAGAAAAAAGCTTACTGCTTCCATAAGGTAGATATTAAGAAAGAAGAGTTATGTCAAATTTGTTTATGGCAGTAAGCAGATATATCTTCTGCTACTGATTTGAAATTTCTAATACTTTATACGTTTTGAAGTGTTTGGTCACCATTACTCTGTTTCTAGCAATACCTATCATGTAAAGTGTGAAATGTCTTAGCCAACACACAGTGACCAATTTAAAGCTGTGACTCACCTTAACCTCCTGCTTTCCCTTGCACCTAAAATGAAATGGCCAATGAAATCACTTGTATAAATGTTTATTTCGATTAAAATTAATGAGTTAGAAACAAACACGTGGCTTTCTCTACTCTCTCTTCTGCAACCTATTCTTACAGCTATTCTAGTACTTTTTAATTCATATTAACTTATAATTCACATTTCCAAATTTAGTTGTACGCTGTGATAGATAGATAAGTCACATTATTTAAGAAGTTGTTGCTATATGATGGCTTTGAATTTCATGCTCTTTGCATGAAGGCGAGAAAAAAGCTAACAACGACTTCGCAGTTGAGAAGAGCATATTGGAAGATTGAAACTATAACAAGGAATCCCTTGAAAACAGATAACCATATGTATTTGACATAAGTGGTACGCTTTAACAAGATCTAATTTGTTGTGTAGTAAGGTTTGGTCTATATCTTATGGTTTACTAGTTAACGAAAAGTCATCCAGAACGAAAAGAGGACCTCAAAGTCTATTCCCAGAAAATTCAAGGTATACATTGAATTGGTCATTAACATATCTAAAACTTACGGTGTTTTAGTAAAAAAATGTTAGAAACAATTTTAGAAAAAATGAGATTCTCTTCAAAACCTTCGTGTTTCATTTCTGGACGACTATATCGAACTTGTATTCAAAAAAATGTTTGCTTTCATTTAGAAAATGCAAGCTCGATTTGCTTTCGGTTTGAGATCTTTGAGATGGAATAGTCCACATTAAGACAGAGTATTTTACCAAGATACAGAATCTTTACACAGCTGCTGCCCGCAGGTTTTAAAATAATTGATGTTTTCCGTGGCATATGATAGATAACTGCGAGGAAGGATTTTTCCTCCTTATGCAGTACTTTTATTTGCTCGATATCCATGCGGTTGTAATTTTCTTTTTCCTTACTTACTTGTCTCTTACTCACTGAAAGTATATGGAGCTTTCCGTCTAAAAAAGTTGCCGTCAAATTTTCACGTAAACTCCCGAGACGAAACTTGGAAGTTTCCAGCTGATCTGATGAGATCTACATACATAATTATGGACATCGATCCAGTCCTGTATTAAGACGAGTAATCTTTCTGCTTCTCGAAAGGAGATTTGCAAAATTTCTTTTTCATCCTGTTTTAAGCTGCCAGAGTCCCAAGGAGAGAGAAGGAAGGAACATATTTGATCCTTTATCGGGAATATGATCTATACTACTGTTATAAAGATGCAACGTTGTTTGGCCTCCTTTCACCGTTGTTCAGCACTGAGTCTTTTGTTTTCTTTTCTTTATCCGTTTGCTGCAGGCTGTGTGGCGTTTCCAAAGCTTTTTGTTTCACACAAAGTAGAAATTTACATGCCTCCGAACTGGAAATAGTACTGTAGTGGAAATCTAGACCTTTGCACTGTATACTTACCAATATATCCAGAGAAAACTAATAATTGAAATACTTCAGTTCACACAAGCATACTATTGTTACTATGAGTAACACATAATTACTGAATGTGGAACAGCATTTGTATCTTACTAGTTCACACATGAGTATTTTATGGGTTTTACATCAACGCCCAATAAAGCAATATCCAAGAAAAATGTTCGTTCAGCATAGTCTAACTCTTAGAGCATTTTAACAGACTTTTCAGGACAGAATCCGACCTAACATTCAGTTGTTACACTACACTACACTACACTACAATTAACGATATATCATCTATCTTCAAATTAAAATGCATTATTAGCAGAACCCGCGGTTCATGCGATGTGTTTATACAATGAATAATTTTTAATACGCTGAGGAGTATACAAGATGTTAGTATCACAATTAAATGTTCAAAAGCAGCTATGTATATATTGAATCTAATATGGTGTAGTCTTTGCATGACCGTATGATAAAAGAAAAGAGTTAGATTAAAGGGTTCAAGTGCTTCAAACAATGTTAGACACAAAATGAACTCTCCTACAGATTTGGGAAGTGAGAAGACGAATGGCTCTGTACCAAGTGTCTTTAATATTAAATAAATAAATAAATAAAACAAATGGCGTTCAACAAACAAAACAAAAACGTTATGGAGGAGTCCGTTACATTCACGCTACCTTCTCTATCCGTTATTCTTCAAACTGATCTCACAAAAGATTAGATTAGATTGATTAGATTAGATTAGATTAGATATAAGTGGATTGTTTAAGCCCTTCGACTTCTCTTCACTGCGACCTTTAATAGATATACTGCGAATACCCTGATCTATAAGTCCCAGTTTAATTTAATGCTTTTAATATAGCCTATAATTTTCTTGGGTGATGTTAAGGCAATTTTCCTTGGGGTTGGAAAGGCAGACTCCAGGTGTCTTATTCTTTGTTGGGAAGTTGATTCGCATTCGCAAAGTATATGCCCTGCTGTTTCTTTTCCATCTGGGCAGAATCTACATAAGTTCACCTCAGATTTCCCCATCTTATAGAAATGATCTCTAAGAGGACACTGTCCAGTAAACAGGGCAAACAAGTCCCCAACTCCTGTTTACAGAGTGTAAGCATTCTTTTTGTTGCTGTTTGTGCAGGTAGTTCAATGAACTGTTTTGCATGGTTTAGCTTTGGAACTTGTTCCGAAAAGCACCCTGTTTTCCTGCGTTCCCAGCCTTTTATCTTTTCTTTGATATAGCACCTGGTACTCAACAGAATGGTTCTCGGCCAATGAATGGAGTATTAGCTCTTCGTGGCTAGGCGAACAGCAATTCCATTGCCGTCAATCTCTTCGTGACCTGGCACCCACATTAAGGTAACCTTATTGTGTTTTGCCAGCTTATTTAATATCTGCAGTCTTCAACAAGCTTTGACTCAATGGTGAAAGCACCTAAGAGTCTTTAAAGCTGTTTGACTGTCTGATAGGATATATATTTTTGCACTAAGTATGCCTTTGACATTTATGTGAGCACGTGCTTCTATACCGTCAACTTCTGCTTGAAATATGGTGGGTTAATTGCCAAGAGCCTTTGCTAGGGCACAATTAGGCCCATAAACTCCTATGCCTGTTTTTCCATCCATTTTTGAGCCGTCAGTGTACCACACCAGTGACTATATATATATATATATATATATTTTTTTTTTTTTTTTTTTTTTTTTTTTTTTTTTTGTTCAAAATGTGTCGTTCAGTTACTACGACTGTAAAGGAATGAATTAGTTTGGGCTTGGGAATCATCCAGTCCCATAATTTAATGAACTCTTCCTCCTTAATTCCACGGAGAATTTTCATGTGACCAGTTAGATCACCAAGTTTAAGTAGTGTGTTTTTCAACAGTCTAAGAGCACTTGTTAAGGCAACTTTCCTCACAGCAATATGCAGAGGTATAATATCTAACAGGGCCTCCATAGCTGCAGCAGGACAGGTGCTTATTGCTCCAGTTATACTCAGACAAGCTGTATATAGCTGTATATAACCAACAGATCATATCCAGCTGGAGTCCCCAAGTTTTGCCAAATAGACTGCAGCAGTTTTTAATTGTTGCCAGAGCTTTCCCGGAGACTCTTTAACTGCGGATTCCAAGTCATTTTGCTGTCCAGTGTTAGGGTTTATGGATAATCTCACTTGCTTAAACCAATCATTAACAAGGTTGAGGGCACACTGCATGGGTTTCGTAAGTATAGACTCATCACTCCCTCTTATTATGATGACAAGATCATCAGCATATCCTTGTGCTTCAAAGCCAGCATTCGCCAATTTCTCAAGAAGTGTATCAACCACCAAGGTCCATAATAAGGGTAAAAGCACACCTCCTTGACGGCATTCCTTGTTGGACCTTAAGGTGATTTCCTCACTTCCGAGATTGGCTGTAATATTGCGACTTTGTAGCATCGTTATTATCCATTTAACTATGGTGGGATTAATTCCCTTTTTCTCTGCAACCATTTAATAGAATAGAATAGAATAGAATAGAATAGAATAGAATAGAATAGAATAGAATAGAATAGAATAGAATAGAATAGAATAGAATAGAATAGAATAGAATAGAATAGAATAGAATAGAATAGAATAGAATAGAATAGAATAGAATAGAATAGAATAGAATAGAATAGAATAGAATAGAATAGAATAGAATAGAATAGAATAGAATAGAATAGAATAGAATAGAATAGAATAGAATAGAATAGAATAGAATAGAATAGAATAGAATAGAATAGAATAGAATAGAATAGAATAGAATAGAATAGAATAGAATAGAATAGAATAGAATAGAATAGAATAGAATAGAATAGAATAGAATAGAATAGAATAGAATAGAATAGAATAGAATAGAATAGAATAGAATAGAATAGCATCGAATAGAATCGAATAGAATCGAATAGAATCGAATAGAATAGAATAGAATAGAATAGAATAGAATAGAATAGAATAGAATAGAATAGAATAGCATCGAATAGAATCGAATAGAATCGAATAGAATCGAATAGAATCGAATAGAATCGAATAGAATCGAATAGAATCGAATAGAATCGAATAGAATCGAATAGAATCGAATAGAATCGAATCGAATCGAATCGAATCGAATCGAATCGAATCGAATCGAATCGAATGCAATACAATGCAATACAATGCAATACAATGCAATACAATGCAACACAACATAATATAATACAATATAAGTAGTGCTATCAAAGGCCCCTGGAATATCCCAAACGTTACAGAGAGTAATTTGTTTGCGAGTAAATGCCTTTTCATTGTTAGAGCTTTTAGCTCTATTGTGGTATACTTCAGATACTGGTTCATTAATATGAACCTGTTCTTTATCCTCAATAACGTCGGAATCGGGAAAATCAGTCTTTAATAGGAATTCCAAAGTTTCCTTTTGACTCTTGGTATAATTGTCGTCTGAGCACCTTAAATAGCCAATGCTGTTTGCATGGCTTTTTGATAGGACCTTGTGAACTCGAGCTGTAGTAGGCATTTCACTAATACCTTCACAAAAGCTCTTCCAAGACCTTGTTTTTGCTTTCCTTAGTTCTTTATTGTAGTTAGAGCCGTTCTATACTCACACCAATTACCTGTTCTTTTTTGCATTTTTGAAGAGCTTCCTAACATTGGCTCTTTGCTTAGCAAGTTGCTAATTCCACCAAGGGACTTTAGCTTGCCCCCTTTAATGATGATTTGACAACATTCTTCATGTGTGATATGAGCTTATTTAGTTGGGTTGCAATATACTCTAATACACAGACTATATCTTTGTCAAAATCTTCAACTTCTGACTTTAGGTACTCCGGATAGGTTAACCAGTCAGCCAGCTGTGGAATTCTGACTTCATATTTATCAGCATTTTTGCGCCCCTATTTCAAAACTTAGATGTCTACGATCTGATGCTGAGACTTAATTGGATACATACCAATTAATCATATTACTAGCCAAAGGACTGGCCAAGGTTAAACCTAAAACCTTCTGCCACCTAGTATTAACAAAAGTAGGTTCGTTCCCTGTATTCATAATGTCAATATTATTATTTAACAAATATTCTAAATACCTCTAGTACTGATATCACTACTTCCGCATATTGTGTGATGTACATTCGTTCACAACAGATAATGAAGTATCTTGATCTTCTTTCGCAGTGTTTAACAAGTTCTCTAACTAGAGGACAGTCCAAGTCACTTGGGAAGTAGGCGAGGGAATAATTACCTCTTGAGTATCCCGACGTGTCGGTACCTCTACCACTGCTGTAGCTATATCTCTAGAGACAAATTCTGGAACAGGGAGAAATTTAATATTTTTTTCTAAAAGAAAGTGCAGTCTTAGGAACTTAATGAACAGTACTATATAATAACTTAAATCTGGCTGTTGGGAGTCCCTTAACTTGGTTCTTATAGACCCGTGGCTCCTGTATAAAGGCTACATCTAGGTGTTCCCGCACCAGACTCCAGCTAAGCATCTGAGAGGCTGCTTTAGAATTCTGGACACACCCGATATTCCTATATTTACTTACTGGTATATTAGGACATGTGATTATTTAGCCCCTTGATGCTTCTTGCCATTTCTTTTGCTTCTCTTCTTCTGATCTTTAGGCCACAAGGTCTTTTCAGCAGTGAAGACAGCTTTACTGGTCGAAGGTTTTTCAGCTATGTGCTCTGTTTCAGGTTTTTTAACTGTTCCAGAGCATCCAACTTGGGTGTTTCCTCTATTGAAGATGGAGCCTTTGCTACAGAAGTCCCAGAGATGCTCCCTGAAGGCTTTTCAGTCCGTTTATTTTGAGGTACACCCTTAGTTGAGACTGCATTGGACTCTTTCAGTAGTTTTCCTATTGGCCTAAGCTATACTTGACAAATTTGAAACTTATTCTGAATGGCTTTTTTTTTTCAGCTTCTCAGCTGAGAAATTGTATATGGAAAATGCGATCTGCGGGGCATTCCCTGTAGTAGCCCTTCTAAGAATTCTCCAGTCCTTAATCTTAAGTTCTTCATTTTGTGCAGAAATGAAGTCCAAGATTTTCTCTCTGGTATCCTTCAAGCTGTTATGGAAGTAGCCAACCAAGACCATATTGCGAGGAATTACATTTTCCTCCACGGTCTTTAGGTTAGCCCCCTCCCATGGTTTAAGTCCTCCTGCGATTTGGTATGGTCACTTAGCAGTGTCTCTCCATTACAAGCAAGAACCAGCCATCCTGGTTCAAAAGTGCAATAAGGAATTTAGATGAATTTCCTTCTGTTCCTAAATCTTATTCAAGATTGACTCTTGAATAGCGTGGAACCGTTCTGTGGTTAGCATGGTATGGGAAAAGTCACCAGCCAGTGTACCCACACTAGCACAACTAGCTATCTGCTTGTATGTCCGTGCAGGATTAGCTGTGGAGCCCGAAGGCAGCTCCTGCTGTCTGCCAGCCTTCCCATCATCTGTACTTCGTTTGGCATTTTTGGGCTTTTCTTCTGGTGTGGAACCGTCAGATCGAGCCCTTTTGGTGCCGGAATCTTTCTTTTTGATTGGCTCCTAAGCTATTATGCGAGCTTCTTCTACACTGTGGCCATGTTTCAAAAGTCACTTGAAGCGCTTTCTTTCTACTCCACCTATTTTTATGTGCTGGTGTTTGAGCTGAGCTTTGCTAGACCCCTCTAATTCTGGAGAAATTTTCTTCCCCTGTGATTTCTCTTTACTTTCGCCAGTTAGCTCTTTGAATGGGCTTTTTACCAGCTCCTCTTCCATAAGCTCTTCTTTATTGACATATTGAGGCAATGGTTGTGCCTCTAAGTTTGATGCGATTGAGGACGCATCCCCTTTTTCCAATTCTTTAGGTTCAATTTTGTCCCACGATAAGTTTTTGTATTATCTCTGTCACCTGCAGTTTCCCAAGTTGCAGGAAGGTTAAATTCAAACCGGAGGGCGCCTGGTATCCGGAGTTCACATATTAGTGCAGCCATCGGCGTATGCAACCCACCTTGGCTTGGATTACCAGAGCCTCTTAAGCCGGTTTTCAGGGTTCCTGATAGGCCTTCACGGTTGCCATAGCAGTCCCAGGACACACCAAAGTCCCCACCGTACTTCACCCTATCAGGCAATCCCCTACTTCCCGTTGCACATCCCTCCGGACCAGGATCACAGAGGTTGGATTTTTAGGAGATAAAAAAAGATTATACATCCATCTGCTTCATGGAGATAAACGTTTGCAAAAATATATGAATTGCATATTTCATTATAGTTGCAAGATAATACTATAGATTTAAGTAATAGTCAAATCTTTTAAAAATGGCTCGCTATGTAATGTTTTGAAATTCCATGTTCGTTGCATGACCACGGAAGAAATTCTGATGCGTTGCATTTGTATGCCTTCTTCTGTTCACTCGTCTACAAATTGCACTGAACAACAAAATGTATCTTAAAACTGTTTTTGCTCAAAATATATCATTTGTTACACATTTCGATGTGCAGAGTTCAAACACGGCCTTTGTTTTAAGTGAATTATTTTAGTGAATTTCACACTTCCACTTTTAGGCACAAACATAAACAAAACGTAAAGTCACCATAATATGCAATAAGCAACAGCACTCTTCTTCTTTGCATCCATTCTTTGGTGCTGTTCAGTTGAGGTTCTGCCGTTTTCTGCTTCTTCTGTAATTTCCTGTGGTTTCTCTTATAAGGTTTTACCCGTAATCTGCAAGCATATTGGGTTTCCGTCTTACTTGATACGTTTTCTCCGTCTCGGAAATATCTTGGCGGAATCTTTCCATGTGTTTATCACTCAGTTGTCTAAGATTTGCAGGGGAAAAGACCAAATGGGACTACAGGAAGTTAACTTTTTGAGCACATGGCCATTTAGGGTTCGATCAATTGTTTGTGATAGTGCACTTTAATATTACCTTAGAATTGTTCACGTAAGTTCTTGAATAATATATATGCTTCAGGGTCCAACGATTAGATTGTTTTTCAAAAGCCGATCTTTCATTAATTCTTTTATCTGAGACCGAAAATAAAAAATGCCTTCCTTCAACTTAGAAGTACTGGTTCTTGGAACGTTTTCTTCTAGATATTTTGTCACCTGCTCCAGATTGATCTGATGACTTGACAAAACTCTTCATTAGGCCTACCTTTATATGAAGTGGAGGCAAAGAAGAAGTTTTATCTATCAACCAATGGATCAGGTGAGACATTCTTTTATCCAGGTACAAAATTCTTTTTGGAAGCCATTTTAGTGCCATAATGTTTGGATTTAGAGCAACTATCCCATTTGCTAAAAATGCAGCAATCATTCGCTTACGTATCCTACAATTCTGATAGTAAATCTGCACAGATATACTAGTTGAACTAGCCATACTGCATATGTTTGTAAGCTTCTCTTATTTGTACAGCATGCATATATGTACTAGGTACATATGATTTTGTATGTGTCTGTAGTGACACAGCTGCCAAATTTAATTTTTAAGCATCTATGAAAGGTCTTCATTCATCTGGATTGTGAATTTTAAAAAGAGCATCTCAATAAACAGCCAACATCACAACAACTCAAATTCGCTTCAGTTATGAAAAATTTAACCAGGCGCTCTTCTATTTTTTCGAGATACTGATATACCTACTTGTGTCTCCATGCAAGAAATTCCATCTATTTAGTCCAAAACCTAAAATCTCCGCATCAACCAAACTACAAACAGACAAATGATTCACTGGGGACATATTCGAGGAGTTCAGACAACAAAGCTCCAACAAAAAGTGATCTAACCTCCTGACAGAGAAACACCAGATACCAGATTATCCAAGTAGAGATAGGTACAGTTGCTGCCGTACGGATCGCCACTGGACACAATTGCCTCGCAGTTCACCTCCGTAAGCTCAACATCATGCCGTTTGCTACGTGTGTGGGGAAGGAGATTCAGTTATGGACTGGGAACATGTGCAGCGCTTTTAAACAATGTTAGAGGCAAAATGAAGAGTACATGATTTGTACTGAGAAGTAAGAAGACGAATGACTCTGTACCAAATGTCTCGAGTATTAAATAAATATATTTAAATCTCTATTTAACTCTCCCGTGATGCAGGTTAGGATTGGATCTTCAAATTCCGATCCTGAGTTTGTACTACTGGTTATCGCTTTTTTCAGACTCATCTTCTAATGTCCAAGATTAGGGAGGTTCGAAGTAGATAGCTATTTCATTACTGTGAACAAGGCCTCTAATCACTCATGGAATGTTTAAATATTCAGTTTTCTTTTTGTCTTTTTCCTTCATCCCTGTTACTTCTTCATTCAAAAATAGCTATAATTAATATTGTTCGCTGGTTCCTTCCAATAATATTGAAATTCTAAAAGGCATACAAATATCCATTTAGTCTTTAACCAAATCACTTAACTGTTTTACTGTAAGACTTAATCTATGATCACCTACACATAACAAAAGCTATCTAGACAATTGATATACTTTTGTAACATACTTACTGGTACGAAGTCTTATAAGCACCATACCGCTTTTGTCTGGTAAAACAAGCCACTGATTCTGCTATAAGTAAAACTAGTATTCTCCTTCAGATAAACATGAGAAACTAAGTGTGGACAATAAACAGATGGATTATGTTATTCAATGCATATGAAAATGTATTTAACTTTAGTAGGCACAAAACAGGAAATAAATTGTCCAAAGTAAATAGTCATCGTAACCACGGTCCTTACTATGTACAGAGGTATTTTTTAGATGCCCAATTGTTTCTGGTCACTTTTGTAAGGGTTGTCAGCTTAGTATCTCTCCGATTTCCGTGCAGTAAACATTCGTAACAGTACGTGATTAAATAGAGTGGCCGCTCGCTTACCAGCACGGTCTCGTTACTTCAAGAAAGAAAACAGACGTTACCCACAATATTCAATTTTCATGACGTCACTTGCGCAGATCCTAGCGAGGTAGGTAAATTACACGTCATGTAAATCTTCGAATTATATTATACTTTAATCAGAATCTTTAAATCCATTTTTTAGGAAACAAACAATTTCAAAAACGTTCCATGTAGTTTGCAATGTTGAAAATCTTCGTGTCATATCTTTGGAAGAAACCTAAGTAAGCACTTGGTGTTTATTTGATTTTTACTTTCTCTACTAGTAAATAGGGAAAGTATTGAATTCCACCAAAAAATTTGATGTCGAGATTTCACCGGAAATACGTTTTGAGACCCTCTGAATCCAAAAAAGGCATTTTTAGAAATCGATCAGCGCGCGCGCGCGTGTGTGTCGGTCAGTCTGTGGACAGCATAACTCAAAAACGAAAAGTAGTTTAAAAACCAAAGGTAGTATTTAAATTTAATGTCATTCAAGGATGCGATACAAAGATTTTGAAGAAAATAGCCTCACCCTAATTTACTCTTTACATGGAAAATTTTTCGAAAATTTTCATTTTCTTGAAAATGGCTCTAACGATTTTGATTAAAATGTGATAAGTTTGAGATATTCTTATGCCAAATTAAATGTATATCTTGAATTTTCTGGCTATAGCCCCTGTATGGTTAGTGCAAGCGTAGAGAAAGTCATGTGAGTGCAACACATCAGATTTTTTTGTTTTCGAGTTACGCTGTGTACACATACAGAAATTCTTTCTTCTAAAACATGCCTCCGTTTAAATCCAGAGCGGTGAAATCTTGTTATCGAATATTTGGGTGGAGTGCAATATTTATTTTACCTTGTGGAGAAAGTAAAAATTCCAAACTTATACCTTGTCCCACTCTTAGATGGCAGTATGGAGTTAAATGGGATATATGTCTCTATCTAGCGCATACGAGTTGCCATTAGCCTCGTCCTTTTCTACCCTCGCACTGTTTCCAGGTTCCTAATAGCATGGTATAAATATTCATTTGTTATAAATTTCAGGTTTGAACACATTGTCCTTCCCAGAATTTTTTTCTCTGTCAGGTTATATCCTTTTCAGAGTCATTATACACTTCTATAGGCCCATATTTCTTCAGAAAACGGTTTTTTCAATAGAAGTCCGATATGTGCTGTTTCTATATTCATCACGCAGTAACTAACAAACTAACTGCTAGGATACGTCTATATTTTTTTCTTAGCTAGAATAAACCATAGTGCTACTACCTGCCCACCTTGAATTCTCTATGTTTATTCAGTTAAGTGTTATAATTTTTTAAATTAAATGTTTTCGGAAATTTGTATATCTGTGCACTGCAAAAGTTACGCAATGTGAAACTTTTTTGTTATTGAGTTTACATCGGGGACCAAGCGAGAACAAATGTTGAGGAGGGTTGGAGAAAGTTTTTTAAAATAAACCAAAAGGCCATAACCTCTTTCTTTTATCCAGTAAGGCAAACAAAATGTATTCATCTATTCAGCGTATTCTCGCGCCAGGCCTGACACAGAAGATAGTGTAAGGAACAACACTAGCATTAGTTCCAAAGAACTCGTGTGTGTAACTCTGTGGAATCTATGAGCTGTTATTGCGTTATTTGTTTAATATTTTCGTAAATATTTGTAGTTATGGAGGGGGAAGCTAGGAAGAGGCGATATGTTGGTAAATTAAGAAGTAACGAATATAACATAATTATATAATTGAATATAATTTTGTTACGGGTCAACAGTGGTGAGACCCTACCAAATTTCTCAAGGGACACTCTTAGTCGGTTCTTACATTATTTGGGGTTGGAATATGAAAGAAGGGGTAGCAAGTGCATATTAATAGAAACAGACGATATCGTTATCATCAGATGGCGACATAAATATCCAAAAGACGTAAAAAGGTTTAGGGACCAGTGGAAATAAATTGTTTATACAGACGAGTCATTTGTAAATTTAGGCCATACAGTGACCAAGGCATAGAGGGATACCAAAGTTAAAAATGCCCGTCAAGCAGCAATTAAAGACTAAGTACAGGACTCAGGCCACCTCCGGGCCGCGCGCGGAGAGAGATTCGCAACTAGTGCATGTTGCAACACTGCGCTCCATTTAACGTGTACTGTCTTCTAAGGGTGGAATGCGCTTTAGATTTATAGTAAATAAGAAAATCAGTTAAATAATCTTCATGAAATTTCTTGTAATGTGCCAGCCTTTACAAAGCTTAGAAAAAACGAGGTATTTAGAATTTCTCATTAGTTCCTATTAGAACCCCTCTCATTTGAGAAAGATACCTAATTAGAAATCTACTTTTTAAATACGACCAAAGAAGTGTTTTGAATAAGATGCATAACGATCGGTTCGGAAGCTCTTGATCATACAAACACGTAGAAACAATCAATTTTAAAATGCCCTTTTGGTCTAAGAGAATTTATACAAAAGCGACATATTTATTCCAAAATCGAAAATTATTAGAAAAACTTTGTTTACTGTTTTAGTGTATAATGAAAACTAAAAATTTATTCTTACCTTCTATAGTAAAATAAAGCATAGTATTCCGCACAGACAGTTTAGAGATTTCACAAGAAATGTACTGTCCAAAAAATCACCGACAACGGTTGTGCAGTTGGCAAACTAGTCAGTTTTCAAATAGGAACCCCTGGTCAGAAATGCACGGTTTGGACGCTGTAGCGCATCGAAGTGTGAGATGGATGTAGGCGCAATAAACCAAAATCGAGTTGTCCACCTTACAAACGGGTTGGAACTGTGCAGCTCCGGCTGAAATACCATCCTGTATGTCGAAATGCACAGGAAGATGGACGGAGTCCAGGCTGTGATACACAGTAAAGTTATTTAACAGTGTCGCATTTTTTGTGAGTACGATGTCCAAAATCTCAGGGTCAAAGTGCCCTGATCGATGCCAAACGGTGGGTTCTTGGGGAAGATGTACCTCAATGTCGTCATTATCAGTTATAAATTCAACCAGGAGATTTCCCGCCGCGTTTGCCCGGCGTGAAAACCACCAGGGGTGCCGGGCATTGAAATCTCCTGCAATTATAAGATGCTCCTCTAAAGCGAGGATTTCTTCGAGGTCACACGTCAATGCAGAACCTATATCGGCGATGGTTAGCCTCATGCATATGACCCAATACGTGCGTTTGTCTCTGAAGACTTTCAATCACTCCGTGGACTCCACCAATAACGTGCTCAGCTCACGTTACAGTAGTGTCATGCAACGTACTCTTCATACAACTCCGCAGGAAATAATCGAGAGGTGTCAGATCTGGCGACTTTTGCTCAATAAGCGCACACTTTTAATGTAATATTAATGCTAGGCTGTGACAAAAACGTCCTAGAATCCTATCGCGGAACAAAATACCGAAAAGTCTAATGCAGCGCTGCTTGACGGATCCAGTTGTGAACCGAGCCTAAACTATCAGAAAGTCAACAACACATAAATAATTAATTAATTAAAAATAACATACTCTATTGGGTCAAATTGTGAACCTAAACCATCCTCGTATCACCTTGATCACACACACAAAATGGCATAAACATCGGTCCAGCCGTTTAGGAGTTCAGTCACACACACACACGCACACACACACACACACACACACACACACACACACACACACACACACACACACATACATACATACATACATACACACACATAGGCCGACATCTCCACACACTACAGTACTCACACTTACCAGTATGCGGATGATCTCATGATCTTAGCTATTAACAGGAATCCCCACTACAGCTACCTGTAGGTGCAAGATCGTCTCCACACCATCGACAGATGGAACGAGACCTGGCTTATGCCCAACAACCCGGAGAAAAGCTCTGCGATTCTCCTGGCCAAAACCATAGCCAACTGTCTCCAGCAAAACCCTGTGCTTTGGCGCCAATCGAATCTCTTGGGTGAACAGGACGAAGTATCTCGGGGTGACGCTGATCCAGAACCTTACATTCAGACATCACGTCAGGGTACGATACAAAGGTACGCAGCTCTCCGGCAGTTATACCCTATCATGAGTTCCAAGACCATGAGCCTCCACCTATAGCGTACAATTATCCAGCTTTTGGTGAGATCTGGGTAACAGTGTCAAATTCTTCGTCAGACTCCAGACACTACAGAGCCGGGCACTGAGGATAATATACGGCACTGGCTGAAGATTCTCTGCCCATAAACTACAGGAGCATTCCAATATTCCGTACATTTTTTCAAGCTGACCAGAACGCGCGCTCAATCAATATACAACAAATTTCAAACTTATCCCAACCCGCTGGTAAACCCTCTGGGCAGATAAGACCAGAGACACCATCATACAAACTAGGTAAGCCAAAATATGGAGAAGGTGACTCAAACCCTAACCAAACAGATCTAACTAAAAACCAAGCAGATCGCCTCTTAAAGTGTTACTACCGGCTAGCACTATACGTGAGGATTACCTGGCCCAGCTGATTGGTGCCCAAGGGCCAATCCGTACTAACCAGCCCTAAGCAACCAACCAACCCTCACAAGAATAAAAAAACCCAAAACTCTCACATTCCCTGTTTATTTTCCTTCAGAACATGTATCCAACTTCATATCGCAGGTTAAGCCGCAAAGCGGCTAGGTACTGTGGTAGTGACACCCGGACGGGGCAAGGTCGTTCGAATAGGACTTCTATACTTCAGCCTTCATGGAGAGTTTGGAAATCATTCTAGTTATAGTTAGTCGCCAGTGGCAATCCACACACTTCAGTCGTCGAGGGTGGTAAGCCACTCTAGTCAGTCACCAGCGGGCAGTTGTCCATGCCCGGCAATCGAGCAGTTACCTTCAAGTTGACAGCATGTAAATGAGATGGAGACCATCGACTGGAAACCGTCCTTCGTATATTCCATGGAGAACGAATCTGGAGCTGGCCCCGTAGCGCAGTTGGTAGCTCACCTGCCTGCTGTGCAAGGGGTCCCGGGTTCGATTCCCGGCAGGGGGTAGGACATTTTCTCCAGGCAGGATTATTCCTCATCCTTCCCTGAGTCTGGAAGTATAATGGCGGCGCCGTGGTTAGATCGTTCGCCGACCACCTAGGCAGAACCCACATGTGTTATTCGTGGTGAACGAAGCGGCGTCTAGGCGGGTTTTCTCCGGGTTCTCCGGTTTCCCCCGCCAATTGCTCCATTATCACCCTTCCAATCATTAATTTCACCTGTATTTCATACTATCCTCTCCTTCACTATCATACCTGGAGCTTGGCTGACCACCTGCTTCCAGGTCTTCACTCTACTGGTCCAGAGGTCCTTCTGCTCCCCGACAGGCGTCTGACCCTAGGCACTGGCTTGTAAGTCCTAGGGGGTGTAAGCCCTACATGAGGGGAGGGTAATCAGGGAAAGAAGAAGAACGAATCTGGTGTTTCCACGAATGAACGTTACGTGTAAGAATCCAGGTACTTTGGATGAAGGCTACTCCAACATGATTCAGGATGAGGGCGTTCTAATTCTAATTTTATTTAAAGGAACCTTATAATGAATTCAAGTATTAAATTTGAGTGTAGCTTTTGCATGCATTGAATGATTTACCTGGGTTATTCGAAATTGCACTGTTTGATGGCAAGGCCCAGTACATCGGCATGCATGGGGTATAATTAGTTCAGAGCAGAGCAGCCTGTGTTGGTACCACGTGTTGGTGGGCTGATTCTCTGAGTTGGTCAGTTAAATGGGGGATGCTGAGAAAGTTAATGGGGTGTCATTTGTTTTTAAATTGTATTTGCCTAACGCTCTGAGTATTGATCTATTTTACCGATTTTGTTTTAGTTTTCATATACAGGATGGAAGTGAAATGATCTGCCACACTTTAGCAGCAAATTTCTCATGTTGTGAATAACGAGAAAGTCTAATATCAAAATGTTGAAAAGTGTTCTAGAAAAAAATATTTTTATCAAAAGAAATGTATCATCACCTGGCTGGATTATTGCAGATTGAAGGTTCTTGATTATATATTCATAGAAAATTGAATAAACGACAACTTTTTCCTTTTTCCTTTGGCGTATTTCAATAGATTCAACAGTTTTTGTGTAAATTAAATTTAAAGGAACAAAAAGGCAACTAATTGTGGGTTTTTAAACTTAATTTGCACAAAAACCGTTGAATTATTGAAATACGCCAAAGGAAAAAGTTGTCATTTGTTCAGTCTTCTATGAATATAGTCATAAATCAAGAAACTTCAATCAATAATAATTCAGCCAGGTGATGATAAATTTTTTTGATAAAAATATTTTTTTTCTAGTAAACTATAAACTTTTATTAGACTTTCTTGTTATTCTCAACATGAGAAATTCACTGTTAAAGTCTGGTGGATCATTTGACTTCCACCATGTATGTATCCTATAAGTTTATTTGCAATACATTCAAGGAAAGTGTTCTATGTGTAAGTAATAGCAAGTTCATTCCCCAATGTCTCTGTCCTGTATCTCAGGTCTTCACGTTTCCATAATAGTAAAATCGCTTACTTGCTCATCTATGTAGGTAGTGAGGAGCTAAAGAAATTAAACTAAGATTTGCTCTGTCTCTTACGCTTTACCAGCTATGCAAAAGTCATCAAGAGTAAACAGGACTACGTAAGCTATAGACAGAAATTTCAAAATAAACTTTCCATTGCCATAAAAATATCTTAATCATATGATATTTTAATAAAAATCGTTATAACGATTTTTGACAATATCAAAATTGTCCATGTAAACGGTGGTTTACGGTGGAGGAATTTTCTTCTAAATCTTTGTATCGCATCCTTGAAATATATTAAACTTATATAGCCCTTTGATTTTTAACCGACTTTTCGTTTTTGAGTTCTGCTGTTCACAGGCTTACAAAATTATTAAATTATTTTTGTTGTTTAACCACATCAGCGTCGCCGGTGTGCCGGAATTTTGTCCCGCAGGAGTTCTTTTACATGCCAGTAAATCTACTGACATGGAGCTGTCGTTTTTAAGCACACTTAAAAACCATCGGCCTGGGCCGGGTTTGAACCCGCGACCTTGGGATCAGTAAGCCAGCGTCTAACCAACTGAGCCACCCAGACCGACACACAGACTTACACAGAGAGAGAAAGTGAGTGAAAGAGAGACACTCGGATCTTTTTCTAAACCTGCCTTTTTGGATTTAGGATGCCTCAAAACATATATTTTCGGTGAAATCTCGACATCCAAATTTTGGGTCGAATACAAAGTGGTATTCAACCTTTTACCTCCACTTACCCCCAAAGATAATTTTCCATTTTAGCCAGTACCCCTGAGAACACAAAAATGAAACATAGTTTTAAAAAACGTAAAACAGATTAGTCTATCTAACCAAACTTAAAAAAGTCCCATCAAAAATCAAAACCAAGTCAAATTTGATTTCAGATTTTTTCTAAGCTTGATTTACTTACTGTAACAGACTGTACTGTAACAGACAACGTTTAGTATGTTGTGCGGGACGGCAAACTGATCATTTTTGAAGCAGGAACCCCTGTGCGGAAATGCACGATTTGGACGCTGTAGACGTGTAGAGCTTCGAAGTGAAAGATGTGTGCGACTTCACATTTCATCAATAAACCCAACATCGAGCTTCTAGATTATATACGGCTTCAAACTGTGTTCCTCGTACGTCATTGCAGAGGCTAATGTTGGAGGTATTGAGCCTCGTGCGCATGACCCAATTGGTACAGTTGTCTTTGAAGAGTTTCAGTCGCTCCATGGATTCGAGCAATAAGGTCCTGCACTAACGTTACAGGAGTGCCATACACCACATTCTTTATACTACTCTACAGAAAATAGTTGAAAGGTATGAGATCTGGTGATTGTACTGGCAATGGAACTAGCTCATCTCTACCAATCCATCGATTTGGATATACGACGTTGGGATGACTCCTTGTATTTACATCAGTGTGCGCTGGAGCTCATGTCGGCCATTTCCGCAGCTGTGTACTGGTACGTACTGCGCTGCTGTTCAAAAACATGGCTTTACTGGAAACTACACAAGCAATACAGTAGGATGTGCACTAAGGATTCATTGGAGGAATTTAGCGCATGCGCAGGAATGTTATTATGCGCCCGTCGTTCATCCCAGTACAGAGATGGCTAAAGTACCAAAGCGACCAATTGCCACAACCGTTCGTTCTCAAACTTCGACGCTCTCCCACACCTAAATCGTGCATTTCGGACATTTGAAAACCGACCAGTTTGCCATCACGCACAGCATACTGAGCGTTGTCGGTATTTTTTTGGGACACCCAGTATATTCCATTTTGGCCAAGAGTTATCCTTAATTCAAATTATACAAAACAGTGTACAAAATAGATAAAAATGTATAACTTATAAAGTAAGCACTAAAACAATAATTGTGCTATAAATGTATAAAATAAATACGGATCTAGTTACAGATAGTACATACATAAAAAATGTATGAATTTATATGTTTCTTACCCTTTAATGAGATGGCTGAATTTGTTTTCTGGATACCGGCTCCTCCATTCGTGGCTGAATTTTCGTTAGTGCAAGTATCAATGCTAACTCTTGATTCAGGAGATTTCTTGCTTTGTTTCGACTTCTGTCAATGCCGAGAAACTCTGCTCACATAAATATTAAGAGCGGAATGGTAGAAGGTATGCAATGCCAGTGTTACTAAGTTCAGTGTACTCTTTGTCTGGATAACACCCGAAATCACAAATTGACATGTTTTCTGTTCTTATGTCAATGAATTGTAAACAGACATTTCCATGAGACTTTCTTTTAGTAGTACGAGAAGATCAGAGGACTTGATGGTTATGAAGCAAAACGGATTTGTAATCCATTCTTATGGATTATCGTTTTTCTCAATTTCGGAAAAGTATTTTAAGAACTGGAATCTGAAATGTTGCAGATGGAATTTCCAAAAGTCCATCAGCAATACTAACTTACCAATGCAATGGAGTAAGCAAAAGGATTCTTAGAGAGTTCAAATCTCTCAGGCTGAAATTTTTTGTTGTCATTCACTGCATGAGCATTGTAAATGTTATGTACCCCCTAAGAGGTCTTTACATATCACTGGGGGTACGCATACCCCAGGTTGAATATGCACTTCCCCTACTTACTATACGCAGTAGAGAAAGTAAAATAGGTGCCACATACTAAGAGGCAAAACCATATACGAATCGCACGACTTCGCTGGTATTTCAACATGAGCTGCTTCGGTGATATCAATACGTATGCACGAGTGGCGTCAGGATGTCATGCCACAATTCATCTTAATGCACAACCCCTCAGTTTGTTCAGGCAGATATTGATAGCGCCGTGCGATGACTTCGGTCCATTGTATGATAACATGTCACTTCCTGAGCTGCCCAAGTCCAGACCAACTTCAGCGTAGTCCTTTGTGAAGGAAATAGATTCAGTTTGAAGGTCCCCCAAGTATATCCTTGGGCGTAAAGGAAGCGTTCCTTCCAACCAAAGAATACAACAGGTTACTATCCGTTTTTAAGTTTGGTTTTATGGTTACCGGACGTTCCTTAATATGGTTATCTGGAGACTAAATGGAGAAAATTGCCAAAACATGACAGTCTTACTAGATAAGACACTCAAATACTCTATAGTGACATTTCGCCGGAAATACATGTTTTGAGGCTCCCTGAATAAAATAAATTTATTTTAAAGACAAAGGCTGTGTGCGAGTGTGTGTGTGTGTGTGTGTGTGTGTGTGTGTGTGTGTGTGTGTGTGTGTGTGTGTGTGTGTGTGTGTGTTGTGAATGTGAGTAGCATAGCTCAGAAATGAAAAGTAGCATATTTAAGTTCAGTATCTTCCAAAGATGTGACGCAAACATTTTCGAGGTGCTGCGCCCACCCCCCCCCCTCGCCTCATTCTCAAGTACCCTTTACATGGACTATTTTTCAGAGTTTGAATGTTTGCAAAAATAGCTGTGTTGGTATTTATTAAGCAACTATATTAACATAAAAAATAAAATGTATTCACGAATGTTCTGTGAATTACTTTTTCAAGACCTCCTCATCCGGAAGGAATTATGTATTGTCTTGTATAACTGGCATATGTTGAGTGACAGGAGAAAACGTACTACATAAAAAATACAGATGTCTTTAAAACATATAATTTATTTCAAATAACTTTTTATGATATAACATTTTCAAGATATCCGTTGTGACTGGTTCCAGTTGTTCAATACTTTGTCATTCTTTAAAATATGTAATATAGCATGCAACTTTAAGGCCAGCACGTACCGCCCAGTTCTTAAACAGTGAGTCAGTGAGTGAGTGAGTCAGTGAGTGAGTGAGTCAGTGAGTGAGTCAGTGAGTGAGTGAGTAAGTCAGTGAGTCAGTGAGTGAGTGAGTGAGTCAGTAAGTGAGTGAGTCAGTGAGTGAGTCAGTGAGTGAGTCAGTGAGTGAGTGAGTCAGTGAGTGAGTCAGTCAGTGAGTGAGTCAGTGAATGAGTCAGTGAGTGAGTCAGTGAGTGAGTGAGTCAGTGAGTGAGTCAGTGAGTGAGTGAGTCAGTGAGTGAGTGGGTGAGTGAGTGAGTGAGTGGCGTTAAAGGGCCTGTCGACAGCTAGGTCATTTGGGTCCCAAGTTCTTAAACATCTGAATTACTATAACAAATTGTGTAATGTACTATCTCCGCAAAGATTCACATAGATTAAAATGCAGCAGATAGAAAACTGAGTTTTCCTAAGATGAATTTGCACACCCACTAATAGGCTAAGCGGTAAAGGTTAGAGAAAGTCATATGAATGTGACACATCAGATTTTTATTTTATATACGGTATTATAAATTAGAATTCCTTCTTTAATTTTATTCATACTTTATCACTGGAGGCAAAATAGTTATATTTTAAATATTTTTTTTTAAATCTGATGTGTTGCACTGTCATCACTTTCTCTACTCTAGTATTAATCATTCTTACAACCTCTTATTCCTATATCTACTTCATGTTAATACATATAAACATTTGTACAAATTATCTTATTCCTTATTTCCTTGTAGGTGAAAGGGGAATATTAGAATACAGTAGGCTTTGTGTGATAGTCAAATCTTTAAAAGCTTTGAGATTCCGTTCTCTTTGCACACTTAACATATAAAAAAATGAAAAACAGTGTTCCATTTCACGAAAGTTTTAAGTTTTCCGAAACTCACACACATAACAAGGAATATCTCCGAAATAGTTCACCCTACAAGAAAATTCATTTCGTCATAAATTGTGTTTTAACTAGATCTACATTTTTTGTACAGTAAGATTCTGACTATCTCTAACGGTTTACCACTTATGCAAAAGTAGTCCAGCGTAAATACGACTACAGGGGCTACAACCAGAAAATTCAATATATACATTTCATTTTTCATAAAAATATCTCAAACATATGACATTTTAATCAAAATCGTTAGAGCCATTTTCAAGAAAATCAAAATTTTGAAAAATTTTCCATGTAAAGGGTAGTTTAGGGTGAAGCAATTTTCTTCAAAATAGTCGTCTCGCATCCTTAAAAGACATTAAATTTAAATACCATCTTTGGTTTTTAACCGACTTTTCGTTTTTGGAGTTATCCTGCCCACAGACGACAGGCACAGACATATACACAGGGACTTTTTTCTAAAAATGGTTTTCTTGAATTCAGGGGCCTCAAAACGTACATTTCCGCTGAAATCTCGACATCAAATTTTTGGGTAGAATACAATACTTCCTCTGCTTTACTATAGGGTAAGTAGAGTAGTAGAGAAAGTAAAAATAGTAGTGAATCTGTAATTTTGTAATCTGAATCCTACAGCACTTCATTGCTGTGAAGGATATTTATCTTACATCCCCCGAATCACACCCTTTCATTTCATTCATTTTATTCTCTGTCTACCCGATCTTTCCAGCTTGTAAGTGGGCCGGTCTTTGGGTCGCCGGTAGGATGCACTGCGGTGGTGTTACGCTCTGGAAATACAGTGCTTCGTTGAGGGAAGGTGATGCGGTCCGCTGGCCGCCCGCCAGAGGGACTGTTTGATCATCCGGCCCTGGCTCGGCGGTGCGCTCTCTGTGGCGACCCGGAACTCAGTTCGGCTGCATCTGTTAGGGACCCACCGCAGTAGTTCAGCCTACGACTGCGTTCTGGCGGCTTGTAGGTTACTCTCATTACATCCTTCCTCCCGGAGTCTGACGCACAATATGCCATCGGCTGACGTACCAGAATCCCCTCCGTGACAGACAGACAGACAGACAGACAGACAACACAAGCACTTCATTGAAAAACAGTTGCATCTACATATATTTTTTGGGGTATAGAGGCATATTTCAGTTCATCGTTCATGTAAATTTAATTTTGCTAGAATGTTTCCATTTGTTTTTCCGAGTCTAAATGCTTCATATTTTCATTGCTCATGGTCCCCTGTAACTTCTTCTCCAGAAATTCCTTTACTTCCTACCTGATTGAAGCTTTTCCATTCTTCTATTCCTACAAACACCAATTATATGTTCTGCTTCTTTCCTCCCATTTTTCCATTCTTTCTTTAATGTTTTGTAATTCTTCTTTTATGGTTTCTATATTTTAAAATATTTCCTCTGTTTTATCGACTGATTCTCTTCCTTCATTTCCCTCTGTGGTCTCTTCCATTGCAAGTATTTTTCCTATTTCCCCCAGCTGTGCTATCGCTTCGTTTGTAGTATCTTTGTAGGCCATGTCATTTGCGTCCTTTTTCCTCTTACTCACGGGAGCGTTCTCTGCACTCTCTCGCTATTTACTCGGTACCCAGCTTCCACATACGAGAGTTGCCCAATAAATAATGCTCCATATTTTTTATCCAAAAATATTTATTCCACGAAATAGAACTTAACATATATGATAGAATGTTTTTTTTTTTTTTTTCTGGTCACGTGTGCAACATGGGTTTTTCGGTGTCTTACTGTTGATCACAAATCCCAAAGAATAGACATTGCTTCCAAATTGTTGCAACGCTTTGAACCTGACGGAGAGGCCTTATTGTCTCAGATTATGACAGATGATGAAACGTCTTGTACACACTTCGAGCCAAACAGGGTTGCACAGTATTACCCCATCCACCCTATAGTCCCGATTTGGCTCCCTCAGATTTCCACTTGTTTGGGACACTGAAGAATGCCATTCGTGAAAGACATTTCGAAGACGACAAAGAGGTGATTCACAGAGTGAAGACCTGGCTCCGCAGGCATATTAAAGATTTTTACCGACAGGGAGCCCAGACCCTCGTGTCTCATTAAAGAAAGGCCGTGGAACGTGAAGGTAGAAAAATACAGTGACCAGAAGAAACATTATTCTTTCATATATGCAAAGTTCAATTTTGTGGAATAAATACTTTTGGAGAAAAAAATATGGGCATTATTTATTGGACAACCCTTGTATCAGAGCAAACTCGTTTTTGCTTAGTAAATACGTCCGCTGTTTTTTCTCCACTCAATAGCTTTTCCTCCGAGAGGCTTTTCTTATACGAATAACACGTTTTCTAAGTAAACATTGAAGTTAGTTAAATTAAAAGTGATAAGACCTCAATGATTTTTTGTTCCTCCTTAGTTGATTGATGCTATTTTAAAAAACATTAATTACTCATAGATTTTAATAAATCTGTGTAATCAAGAAAAATTATATGTAACTCAATAAGCCTAATTATTTATAAAAATAAATCAATAACCTTAGAAGACACTCATCCAAATATTGCACAAGTATTTGTCTGATAATTTAAATGTGATTAGTTTCAGAGATAATGGGTGATAAAGTTATAAGTGTAATATTGCCTGAATAGGCTTTTAATCTCCCCTTGACAATACAAAGGTTCAATATTTCGCATTTTTATTCATATCTAATATCTAGCAAATATAATTTATTCTCCATAAAAGAGGTACTTTTGGTTTACTCGCAAAGCATGAATAAATAATAATTTAATGTATTATTTGGTTTTAACAGATTAGGTCATTCTTTGCGGATAGCCACAATGGAATTTGGCTCGTAAGGAGCTAATTTTGAAATGTTGTCTTTCTTAAAAGTCTGTTTGTAATACTACATTGCATTAAATATTTTACATCAAAAGTCAAGTATCTCATTAGCTTTCAGCATGTTCCCTTTGGTTAATTATTTTATCTTGACTTTTCATTCACAATGATACTTATTTAAATAGTCACCAAAAACATAAATTATACTAGGTACTTATACTGTTTATTTCTGGCTTGAATGTATCAGATATCCAGAGGTTGAAGAATTTCACCACGTTGATATGTGCAGAAAGATTTTCCCCTAAATACAATTACACACCTGAAAGCCCTGGGAAAGCAAAGATAAATTTTCAACTGTGCAAGTTAATCTCTGGCTTTAAAGCGACAATGAGCAATATCTGCTTTGTGTTCTTCCCGGCTCGCTTATGACAGCTCTAAAAGGACAAGAACTTTATTTGCTGCAGACACTCTTTAATTTCCGGAAAATATGAGACAAGCACTTGCTAGAGAAAAGTGATATTGCAGGACTGTAATTTTTACTAAAGCAGCAGCTGGCTGCAAGTCTGGAGTTAAATGTAAATGGAGAACTTTCATGTTGCATTTGATGTCATGGTGCATTCGAGTTTGAAGACTGGCAGAATAGCTTTAATCTTGATCGATCAGGCCATGCTCCAAACGATGGACTAAATGTTTGAAAAGCAACGAGTCATTCATTAAACATCACACCAAACTCGGAATTCAACAGACACGAAAGCATATTCCTTTTCATCACCGGATAAACTGACAGATTTTGTCATTATATAAAAAGAATTATTGCCCCTTTGCAGGCGAAATAAAAGTAAAGAGAGAAAATCGAGTAGTTGTATTGCTGTCCTACTTTAGGGTTGTCGTAAAGTCGCAGCCTGCTAATAAATCTGTAGGAAATAGTTATTTATGATACAAGGGTTAAAAGGAACATTTTATTTTGCGAGTAGGTGTGATTCCGAAACGAGGCCAGAGGCCGAGTTGAAGAAACCTGCGAAGAAAATAAAATCCTTTTAGCCCGTGCATCATACACTATTTTTTGGCAATGCTGAATATTTATAGGTGTATTATATATGTAAATATACATTATTGTTTTACCTTTTTCATGTTCATGATAGCCATTAAGCTGTGCTGTTCAGTTGTTGCCTTTCCTAGCATCAGTGCTAAGAACATGATGACTTTTACAAAACCATGACATTCTACACAAAAATGGCAGAGGAAAAATATGTTGTTTTTTTTAACCTCCACCAGTCCAGAATGTGTTATATGCAATGTCATATTGGTTTCTTGATTTTTTGTATAACAATTCTAATTTCAGTCTCTCCACTGCTTGTAAAAAATCAATAGGTTCAGCACAGCCCATATTCACATTCAAATGACTCGCCATTTTATACAAGCATTGTATAAATGAGATTCGTAGCCTACTTGAATAGTCACATTCTGTAAGAAACCAAAGTTGGCATTATCGAAGTGTTAAAAGCTTTTGAGCTCGGTTTGGTAGAATTTTATACTTTTAACACTGTCGTGAACTGCTGAAAGTCCGACTTTTACTATCAACTGTCTAAAAAGACAATTTTAAAATGAATAAATAATAAAGGATTAAAACGTATAAAGTAAAAATATTTGATAGATTAAATGTAATAGTGTACAAAATTATTATAAACTTTGAGAATAGGACACGTAAGATTATACAATTATTTATTTAATTTATTGTGGTATACAAATGATTGTGTAAAATGTACAAACAATCACGGATAATTTGTAAACCAATGTCTTCTAAAACACTTAGTTCCAATATTCAAAGCATCGGAATGCTAGATGTTCTTGCATTACTAAATGCTCTTACATTTTCATTTGCTGTGGATGTTTTATTTCATCATGAAATAAAAATAGTTATTTATTGAGAATTATATAACACTACACTTTCTGTATGTGAGTAATGAGCCGCCAGAGGAGTTCTAAAAACTTTCAAGCTCAAAAAAGTAGTTTCTATAAAAATTTCAAATATAATTGTTTCCGCTGTCTACCTCAAAAGTATGTCAGTGTATCCGTAGTTTTCGCGAGATGCAATACCAATTAATTATAGTAATCTTAATAATTAAAGGTGAAATTAGTAATAATCAATTATTTATTTATGCCAACAAACTTACTGTTGGTTTTAAAGATAAAAGCCGTGTGCGGGCAATATTTGAGAGGTAGAATTTTTCAGTACCTCTTAGTAATACTAGAGTGGTTGTCATTTTACAGTTATTCTAATATATGAGTTACTTAAATTAAAATTTAAATAAGATAAGCTCAAAAATGACGAAATTCTCAGCAGATCATTTTATATTGAACTTTCTGCCGGGAAAGTCCAGTGTGCAAATCGAAAAAGAATGTAATGAATCTTTAAAGTGAGGCAAGAGTGAAAAATTATCTGAAACAGTTCTTGTAGCTTATTTTTGTGAATAATGGAACGTTTACAATATGTTGAATACAATTTTTGTAACGTACTTTCTTGGCAAATACCATGCAAAAAACCAAACATTTTTATAACTCAAATCTGTTTAAGAATGAGATAATTCTGAGGTAGATAGCGAAGAAAAAGATTAGAGGCATGGAACAGAGTTAACTCAGGGTGCTTTTCCTTTCCTTTTTTCTTTCTATTTTATGTTTTAATCCTGGTTGACGAGGGGTCATGCAGTCTTACATCCTAAAATATGAAAAGGAAAGTTACACACCAAAGGCATAATCAAAAGAAAACATCGTGTTTCTGAGCTCGGTATTTTTACTACTTCCTGGACTTCGTATTCCAGCCAACATTAGCATGAAGGAAATATATTACATCAGCATGCTTCTTTTTATAGTGACCATTCCACTCTTACACCGTGTGTTTGATATTGACCAATAAAGTTTAGCAGTGCGTCAACTGTCGTTTATCTTATACTATGCCTTCAAGGATGTTATTTTGTCGTATAAAATGTCAACTCTTTATTGAACCTCATAACATCATGTAGTGTTTAATACATTGCGTCAACCAATAGTGTTTTAATCAATGCACATTCAAATAACGTCAAGTGCGGTTTTATTGCATTCTGGTTTTAGCTCATTTGGGAAATATTTTTTTCGTTCACACCGTTGGCAACTTTCGTCAATATTAGTACGTAGCATTTTTGATTGTTCATTTATTTAGTAGGTATGCTGATACAATGGTCATTTGGTTTTTAGTAATACAAGTAAGAGAGCATTTGGTATTTACATTATTTGTTACATTTTATTCATAGAATATAAATCCCATTCGAGATTACGACACTCGTCAGATAAATTCGTAACTTCTCGTGTGATTACATACAATGTTGTTTGAAAAATAATTATTTAGAACTATTTATAAAATGCATTCTGTTTTAAGCAGTTATTATTAAGCAAAATAAAAAGTCCTAAACAACAGATGAAACTCTAAATTTTATACCGCACTTAACACGATTAGTTTTACTGATTGCACTTGTTAGCTATGAATTACCAATTTTTTTTTTTTTTTTTTTTTTTTTTTTTTTTTTTTTTTTTTTTTTTTTTTAGCTCTGATAATTCTTGCTGTGATCTTAAGGTTGTCTGACTTATTTCCAGACAGCTGCAGTGTTGCTATTTTCTTCAAACTTGGATTTGAAGAAATATTTCATTGAAAAGGAGGATAAACCCAATTGGTGCATTTCTGGTTAAAAGTTTCGGGTTTCCGATTTAACATATCCGTTCTAAGTCAAAAGGAATGGTAGTATGTATGTAAAAAGACAGCTTGGTAATTTTACACTCTTGGTTCCCTTAAAAAAACAGATGAAATTTCATTACTTTAAATATAAACCATGTGCTGATTTATCCTGTTCTTTCTATTCCCTTCGCCACGTTCAGCGTGTAATGGAGGGTTTTCATTTTACAGGATTCAGCGATCCCTACTGTATGCTGGGAATACAGCCCGGTAATGTGGCGCCTCCTTCACCGCAGCCTTCAGCGGGACGTGAAACTCCTCCAGGCTCTCCCAGGAATTCAGCCCGGACCATGTCCGATGGAAGTATGGACACTCCCGAGTCATCGCCCAAAGCACATGACTCTCCACACGAGAAGCTTCGAAAGCATCATAGGTATTCTGAATTATCTCCTTGTTGTCATGTTACTTAACTGCAAACAAAAAATTACAAGTTCAAAGATTAGTCAATTCGGCAATAGTTAGCTGTGCATCGAAGGTAAAAGCCATAGATTAAATGATACAGTCTCAAATACTTCTGTGAATCAGTATTGCATATTTCAACGCAGCACGAAAGATTCAGACTAATCATTTTGTTTCGCTTTCTGTGTTTCCTGGATACAAATGGAATTGTAGTAGTGTTTAACACCCGTTCTTATTGTATCCTTAGGTATCGGATACTAACGATACACGAAATGATAATTGGGAAAGACATTTGGGAAGATAACGTTCCAGGCCTACGTTTAGGGTACCTCTCCAGCATTTGCTAGAGAGGATTGAGGAAAACCTGGAAAAATCCTTAGTCAAGGAGTAGGGTCCTGGTAGGATTTGAGCTTCCTTTCACCAGCCCGTACCTTAACGGTCTCGGTTGGTACACAAATGGAATTAAATGTTGGTTTCTATTGCCGATGAGAAAAAATAAATAATTTAAATACTGTACTGTTTGTTAACACACTGAAAATGCAACGGGACTTACAAAACTGTATTATTAAATCAATTTAGAACCTTAATGAATTTCTCTGGATATAACATAATCTTTGCTTTCACAAATGTCTGTGGTCACAACCTTACATTCGGGTGCAAGACGGATCAGCTATGTAACATTCAACCTATTACAATAATCATGTCATGTTTGCCGTTCGGTTGGTGTTGACCAAGTCTAACCTACTTTATTGAACACTAATTTTCATTATGTATAAAAGAACATGAAGAGTTTTGTCATGCTTAAAAATCGCTACCCTAATAAATGTGTTACTTATTTGATTATAAACACATCACTGTTTATAAAGCGACAAGTTTCCAAAGCCTTAATTCAGAGTTTTAGATAAATGGGCGTTCTAAAAGCCTTTAAAGTAGAATATAAACCCTTTTATAGAATGCAGAGCTCAGTTCATGTAAAAGACAGATGACAGTAAAATCTGGTGTGAGGCAGTGAATCTGTAGAATTTATGAGTCTGTAATGTCAATATTGAAATGTAGCTACTTCACAGCACTTAATGTAATTCATGGTTCGCAAAGTGTCAAGTTTAGTAAAATATCTCAAAATACACAAAACATAATCGAACTTTTAGACTTGTCTTGCATAAAAGAGACATTTTTCAATATACAGATAATTTGTATTGTTGGTTTTTTATTTACAAGTCTAAAAACCATTGAATAATATACACATAATAGAATGCTCTTTTATCTGGTAAATCTCAAAGTTTTGCCTTGAAATGTAATATAATGGAAGTTACTTTATGCTTAAGCATCATCGTATAACTTTGGGTATATATATCTTTAATGTCCAATTTCCAATACAAACTTTCATTTGCTGTTCTTTTGCTCACGTGTGTGTTTTATTTTGTGATATAGGTACATAAGTTGTAATAGAGTATTCCTTGGCAGTTATCTTAATATGAACATGTTTTCAGTTTCAGACTGAGCTTCAAGCGTAAAGAACATGGGAGCTACCGAAGTGAACGTCGAGAGCAGAGGGACAGTCTCTCAGCAGCAGTACCAGCCAAGTTCATCCGCGCCACAACAGTCAAACCACAAACACTCAACCCTCGCTGGAACGAGAAGTTTAGATTGTAAGTACATTCTGTTTGCATATCGCCTTATGTTGCTTTCACTGTGCTTCTCACGTTCTCTTGTGTTTCATTCCCCGAGCCTTACATCCCAATCTTTGCATTAACAATTTATTCCATATATTTGTAGAAAACAGTATCATCATAACGAACATTTCCATAAAGTTTTCACGTTTCTAATAAATACTATTTTATTCAGGCAAATATTATTTTGATGGTAATATTTTCACTGCGGCCGCGCACCCCAAAGTACGCTCATGGTTAGTCAGTCACACCACTACGTTGCTAGGCAACGCCCAACAATGAGCGAGCCCGAACCATTGCAATGACAAGAAAATTAGCAATTAGATAATTTCTACAAACGTTTGTCTCGATTAAGGTGAAGTAGATACACATTATCTAAGGCTTGTAAAAATAGCTTGTACAAGAGTAGAGAAAGTCATGTGAGTGCAACAGATTAGATTTTTAATATTATTATGCAAATGCCATTCTGGCCTAGTGATTGCTCTTGTTTATAATAACAAAATGTGTATTGATAACACTTTCAAGAACATTTATCAAAATTAATAGGTCAAAAAGTAAGATATCGCCATAACATTGAAGGCCCTTATCATAATTGCTTCGCTGAAGTCATTTTTTATAATGCTCTTAATATTAACCAACATTTTCTGAAAGTGATTTATATTGCGATTTAAATCTTCATCAGAATAAAATGGCATATCACATTCTAAATAACTTAAATTATGTACTTCCTGAATATTTATATTATCAATTTCTTTTTACATCTTATTTGACGGTTACCCAAGAAATGCATACTTTTTTCATTTTGTTGGAGACATACGTGAATTATACTCCTTCATTGACTTTTAGACAATGTATTTGATCTCTTCTGTGTAGTTATTAATTTATTGTCTGCAAATGAAATTGTATTTAAGGCAACTTTTCCTACCTTGAAATTAGTTCTAAGCTGGTTCTCCCGTTCGGGACAGCAATGACAATATGTTAAATAGCCTGAAAGACAATGGGGAACCCTGCCTGATTCCTAGATTAGTTCCAATTTTAATTGTGTTTGCCCTTTCTTGAATAGATACTTACTTATTATTTATTTATGCTAACAAACATGCTGTTGGTGTTTTTAAACACACAAGTCATGTGCGGGCAATGGTTGAGAGACAGAATCGGAACTGAAAAAGTGAAAAATCCCAGCTGTGGCAATGAGTTTTTCAGTTCCGATTCTGCCTCTCATAGTTATTTTTGTATTTTACACATATGCTTAGATTAATATTATATATTCTGGTTAAGCTACTACGCACTAAATATAAAAAGTATGGTATCCTCAAAAACGAATCACAGGAAATACATTTTTGAGTCCCCCCCCGTACAAAAAGAAATTTCAGAAAAAGATCCTGCGTCTGTATGTGGTGTGTACATGTATCATAATTTCTTGAAAAGTCCTATAAATTTCAAACTTGGTGTATAAGTTAAGTATCCTCCAAAGATATGAAACTAGATTTTCAAAAAAGTCCCCTATCCTTAAGTTTCCTTAAATGGAAAAATTTTCGATTTTTTAATTATCCATGTACATGCCGTTTTTAACATGTAAGATCATATAGGTGGCTTTTTTACCTTTGGAACAATTGCTTATCAGCAATGATGTTCACTTGCTTACAATGGCGTTACTCTTTGGATTTGTATTACTTTTGGTTATCAGATAAATTCATACACACGTCCACACTTTCATTCATACTTCCAGTTTTAGGGAGGATGGGCAATAGTCCTGGCTAAAATAAATCCCCATTCCTAGCAGGGAATCGAACCCGGGAACTCTGGGTTGTCAATATATTTTATTTTCTCAAAAACGGTACTAAAATCTTGATGAAAATACTTGACATTTAAGTTGTTTACCGACAAGTAAAATGTATATCTTAAATTTTCTGAAAATAGCTTTTGAAAATTTGTGTAAACATTTTGTAAAACTGGAATTCAATAATAAACAGGCAAAAACTTACTACTCAGATAAAATAAATCTAATGAAGACATAGAAATTGTTTAAATAACATTTTTGGGCCATGAGCCATTTCTTAGATATCCGTTATTTTGTGTCTGAATGTTTCAATACTTTGTCTTTTTTAAAAGTTCTGTCGCTATTCCGTTGTTTCTGGCCATATCATAATTATATGGAATTTTAAGGCCGGTTTATAGCGACACGTTTTTAAATATCTGAATGTCGATTCAGTTTTTTTCTATGCCTCTTGTATCTAAAACAAAAAGCATAATGAAACCATTTGTACAGACTTATCTACGCGAATATGATGTAGATCGAAAAAATAAGCTTTCGTACTAAAAGTTCGTAGAAGATGTATAAAATAAACGATAGTGGGTAAGCAAGTGTTGTAAATGTAACACACTTTTTAAAGACGAGTACCACCAGCACCACTATCCATTCATTTGAGAATTAACATGTCCGCTGGCAAATTTATACAGGTGTAACTTTAATGGCGTCCAATATTTTGGTGACGCCATCTCAATATCAAAATAGCAAAGAATGTTTCAAATGAACATAAGTCTGGAAATAATTTGTTGCTAAGTTAGAAGACAAAATTGAAGATCACAAAAGTTGCTCTAAGTGACTTCCTCCTACTTCATCCATGCCATTAACCGGCATTTCATTCCATCGCGTACTCTGTTGCCAATTTCTGGGGTGTTACGTATTTGCTAAAATTCTGAGTGAATATGCTCTCCAGAGTCAATATCTGGTACAGGAGTTGCATGCACCAGGAACTTTATATGACAAACACATTGGATTCAAATCAGGACATCGAGCAAGCCGTGTAATACATTCTGTTGTCCAAACCTTCTGTGCTAAAATGTATCATTTAAGAAATTATACACCTACCATCCAACTACAATGAGCTGGTGCACCAGGGTGAAAAATCACACTCGTTGAATGTTGTCCAGAGATTAAATTATACAATTCATTCCTGAGAAACCGAGATAGGTCTCTGCATTCAGAACGTGGAGGAAAGAAACACAAGCTAGTAAAGTGATCATGAATGATTTCACTACAAACGTTTAGGTAGAATCTCTATTGATGTCTCTCCCGCCATATTCATGAGGGCTTTCATAAGCCCCATTAGGGGTAATATCAAAATTGAATGTACGTCGCGAGTCCAGTCTTGTCAGTGAACTGGGTGCAAGCTAAGTAATTCTTGAACATAGCACAATTATTCTGTAACATGGGACGAAGAAACTTCTTCTTGACTTAAACTACGCCACATTTAATCATTGCACCCACTGAAGGTGATACGTTTACAGAAGTTTTCATTCAAAATTCTCAAGATAGCCATGTGGCTAACACCTTCTCTCACTGTAATGCATCTTACGTTATCTGACTTTTGCATCCACGTCACGAAGACTCGTTCTTCACGGTCAACGTTACGTACCGTTTCTCTTGCATTCCCAACATCCGAAACACTCTTCTCAAGTGAGTCACTCTCTCGAGTGTTGGTGAATTTTTGAGAATATTCGTGAACATCCATACATGTGTGCATATCGGTCTGTTCACTCAGAGTTCATTTCTTTCTTCCATCCGTGCTGTAGAACAAACAATTAGTGGCCAACATTTAATTCAATTACTTATCAACTCTTTTCTCTACAACAAACAACCAAATAAAACCAATGAAACGATCGGACAACAATTTAATTCAATTATTATTGGTATCAAACAAGGGACAAATCATTTAACAACTAGCAAACGATTTCCAGGCCAATGTTCATAAAAACACTTTTTATGTTTTGACATTGGCAGTGGTTCCCAAAACATTTGACCCAATATATAATATGTGTAATAGCAAGAGTAATAAATAATAAAAATCTCATGTGCACTAACTCCTCAGAATTTTTTTAAAACTTTGTGTCTCAAATGGCCTTAGTGTGTCATCCAGGTAATACCTTGGTACGAATATTTCGAGCATCATGAAGATTGTGTGATACATTTCTTAATGGAAGATTAAATATCATCAGAACTGAATGGAAAACATAAAACAAACAACTTCCCATGGGCTTAATGTGAGGTCTCACCGCTTCTAGTATGTTTAATATTCATGAATAACAATCTGTTTTACAAAACGGTATCGATTTTCAGGCTGGAAATGTAAAGCAACCTACACGCAATGCAAGAGATGCTAGATTAGTTTCCAGAGAAACAAAAACATAGAAATACAAAACCTGGCAAAACTAATTTAGGAAGGATGTATAGGAGACATAAACATAACAGAGGATAAAGTTGCTGTTGTAATGCAGAATAAACCCAACTCATTACACTCAGGAGTGAAGCCAGCAGGTGGGCGTAGGGGAGCTGCAACTACCACACGTAGTTCCAGCCCACCCTTAAGTTCCACGAATTTAAATGAAAAATTATGTTCTATTTAAACATACATACGTATTATAATAAAGTCATTATTTAACATAATTATGCTAATGAATTTGTATTGAGGCTCTATGAATCATTTAACTTACACATACCATTGCTTTTATTGTATTTGCTAGGAAACAATGAAAATATATCAGTAAAAGCAAAGTTGTGCAGTGAAAATTATCTTGTCTTTTGTAAGATTTCTTGAGCTTGGTTCGGTATTTCACATTTTGAAAATAACTCTACAGAAAATGGTTACATATGGATATGCTGATGGGTTATCCAAAGAAAACATTACTGGAGCTAGAGTCACATGTACACATTTTCCTTTTATCATTCTGTTGGCATTGACACAACAGGTTATGATGGAGAAATAGAGTCTATACATATGGCTCTTTAAGAATTACTAAGCCTCTCATTACACAAAATCAATAAGGCAGTAATTCATTCCGATTTCAAAGCTGCAATTCAGGCAATATGTTCAAATACTATAAAGAAGCCAATAAAAATTAGAGAATGTTATAAAATGATAACATTGCTTCAAAAAGTAAACAAAATTATCAATTTTTTATGGATCCCAGCACACTCTGGGGTTATGGATAATGAAACTGCAGGCATGCGTGCAAAGAAGTGCACAGGAATAAAACAAAATACTAAGTTTAATTAGTGATATTCTTTAATAAAAGGATTAATCACTGCAAAATTTTCACGTTCGTACCAACAGGAAATAGAAAAAAATCGCCTACGAGAAAAAGTGGATTGCATTTCTTTCAAACCCAAATATAATCCCCCAGAGACAACAGTTGCAGTCTTCAGACTATTGACACATAATGACTCCCTAGCATGTCACCTTTGTGGAACAGGCATCTCAGCTACACCGATGTGTGTCCTGTGCAGTAGAGATGAATCAAGATCACCTGTAAACCTGTTTGCAGAAAAAAAAAATATATATATAGTGTAAAAGTATTGGAAACCATGAATGCTGATGGCTTCATTGCCAGAGACAAGACATTAATCAACAACAAAGACAACATTTTGAAAATAACAGCAACTGCTGTAACCATTCCTACTACATTGGATATCCAAAGTTTAAATTTACTCAAAATTTAAAAAAATATTCAAAACTTAGTTTTTATGTCCAAAAATAAATTTAGTTGAATTGTACTCTCAGAGCACCCGGTCTAATAGCCTGTATGTACTTCCATGCTTTGTGCTCTACTTTGAGTTTTCTTTCACTTTTGCGCATTAAAATTCTCCGCATGATGTGGTAACTATTTTTAGCATCAACTCAGAAAGAATGAGATTGAAAACCTGGCATATGGTTTTGGCTACAATTTTAAATTGCTCAAAATACGACATAATCTGACCACTGACGATAAATTGTTACAAAAATTATGTTTAAATGATTAGCACCTTTTTCTGACATACCCATAAAAGTAAAACTTTCTAGAGTCGATTCGATCTACAGTATTCGCATTTAAATAATATGGTTTTATTTTTATTATGTTTTCGAAATGTCAATTTTTGAATAACGTAAAAGATTTAATTAATTAACGTAGAAGTTGAAAAAACTTTGTTTCAATAAATATTTCAGTACCTGGGCGACCGAGCTTCGCTCTGCATTCTCCCCTCTGTTTTTGTGAAATCCTGTTTTTTGTGGGAGAAGATACTTATTTAGATAAACTGAAAGTCAAAACGTTAACTAAATAACAATTTTAGTCGCAATTGTGAAGAGTCATTTTCGAGATACAAATATTTCATAAACACCATCATTTCAGCTGTAAAACGTCTAATGCTAAACGTAGGCCTCCCCCATAGATATCCACCCAGTTAGATGTTTTCGTCGAGCATTTGTTCTATTATGGAGTTCAGTTCTTTGCTGCTGCGATTGACTCCAGGGCGTTAACACATTCGCCAAGATCCTTTATCTTTCTGTACAGTTCTTCCATGGCTTCCTTTACTCTGGCCAGTCGCTCGTTAGTATTCTCCAATAGATCTACCTTCATATTACACATTCCAGTCTTCTTCTTTTCTGTTTCGGAGTTTACATTTTCAGTTTGCCTTCCATTTTTGTTTTCATTTTGTCTATCTTTGTTCCTATCTTTTATATTCCGTAGTTTACATTTTTCCAATTCGGTTTTCATTTTTGTTTCCTCTGCCGCATTCCAAAATTCATTTCATTTCCCATTATGTCCATCTTGGCTAACATTTATTTCATCAACTGTTCCATATCGTGCTTTTCGGCGCACTCCTGACATCAATTGTGATTACTTTACTTTTTTAACTATTTATTTATTTTTTATTAAAGCACCGGAGCAACACTAAGCAAAAGCACTGTTGAACAATAACAAATGCTACAGGAAGAAAAGCTGGTTGATAAAGTCATGTGAATGTACTACGCATTTCTGTTTCAATCATATAGAAAATTGTATGAATTGTTCGTAATTGTTCGCTGAAATGGGAGTAGTGAAATAAATGTGATTGTGTTTAGTAAAATAAAAATGAGTAGAAAAACTGTGTGAATGTTATACGTTACACTTATATTTCAAGTGCATGGAAAAATGTATGTTTGTAGAAGAGGGAGTAGTATGTTATGTAAAAGAAAAAGGAGTAGAGAAAACCATGTGAACGTAATACGTTGGGTGGTAAAATGGATTGCATAAAAACCTTCGCCATGAAAACAATTAGATATATCACTTTTCATGGCGATCAGTCAACCTGTTTTGGAATTTACTCACTCTTCAACATACGATGTGTATAGGCGTTGGTACGTATGAAGTTGATAAATGATAGGGAATAACATGTGAATTGATACGTAAAACAATAGTGAGTAGAGAAAATAGTATGAATATAATACGTTGTACTTCTTTTTCAAACATATCAAATTGTATGAATTATAGTGTCACCGCGCCCGCCGCATCTAATTGCCGACAACAGCAGTGTCACCCATCGCATTATTGTCGGCACTACCGCAAAGGAGCCGAAGGAAAGAGACAGAGAATGGCCGCATTGTTGGGGCGCTTGCCGAAAGAGAGAAAAGGATAGAGACTTCGGGAATCTTCTGCTTTGTATTTCACCGCAATAACTGAACTTTCCAGAATAGTGCCTGGGAGATATAAATAGCGGTAAAGTGCGACAGAAAAGAAGCGGCAGACGTATGTGAAGCGTTGAGTAGTCGTGCCGACGGAGAAGGGACAGTTTTGTGACGAATTTGGAGCCCTGCTGTGAGTGAATCGGAAAAGACTTTCTTGCTGTTGCAACGAGTGTAAAAAATTACTGTTTACTGAAATAAAAGTGTATCTTTATCCCGACTACATCTGTCTTCTTTACTTTTCAACCCACCAAAGTCACAATATGTTGAAGGGCGAGTAGCGAAAGAAGACTGATGGTGCCTCTTAAAGGAAAAATTAGTCGAGGAAGTCGTGTCAATGTATTACGTTGTATTTATATTTCAATCATAGAATATTATATGAATTGTATGTTGAAGGGCAAACAGAGGATAAATGAACGTACTACATAAAAGAAATGCGAGTAGAAAACCATCTGAAAGTAATATTTGTGTAGTAAAATTGTTATCATTAAAAAATTTCCCCATGAAAAAATACATATAAGTGCCGAATTTCGCGGTGATCGGTTTTCAAGCTTAACAGATAGATACATACAAACATCCAAGTTGTATAGATGATATGAATTGTTTGTAGAAGAGTGAGTAAGGAAGGAGATGTGAATGTGTTACCTAAAAGTGAGCATAGTAAACAGTGTGAATGTAATATGCAGCATTTCTATTACAAACATGCACAAAATTGTATGTCTTATTTCTAGAAGAGTGTGTAGAGAAACAATTATGAATGTGTTTCCCAAAAGCATGTAGAGAAAACAGTGTGCATGTAATATGTAGCATTTCTATTTCAAACATGCAACAAACTATATGACTTATTTGTAGAAGAGTGAGTAGAGGGAGATATGAATGTGTTACCTAAAAGTGAGAGGCGAAAACAGTGTGAATGTAATAGAATTTATATTTCAAACATATATAACATGGTATGACTTATTTTAAATGTGCGGATAAAAATGCTTTTTGGTGCAAAACCACGTTTTTATGGAAAATTGTTTATAGAAGAGTGAGTAGAGAAAGAGATGTGAATGTGTTACCTAAAAGTGAATAGAGAAAACTCTGTGAATGTAATATGCATGTATACAAAAATTTAATCAAATCTTTAGAGCCATTTCTGAAATACCGTGAGTATATACAAGAATTGCACCGTAGAGGCGGGAATAAAAAATGTTATTTGTTATGCAAAATCGCGTTTTTTCGGGAATTACACCTATATAGCTGAACTTAAAAAGCAAAACCCTATCTGATTACAAAATTTGACCGAAATCGTTAGAGCCGTTTCCAAGTTGCGCGGAATGTATATATATACAAGAATTGCTCGTTTAAATATATAAGATATATCCGTATGAATTAAAATATATAGCTGATAGAGCACCGTGTAACAAATTTTGAGAAAAAAGTCATAAAAGCTACAGCATATATTGATTTTGCACACCTTTAGAAGCATTTTCGGTGATAATGGACGTAAAATATTTCTGAGAAATAAAATTATTAACGACCATCAGCATTCTAACCATTTTTGCACTGGATAGGTTAGCAAATAGATGCTGAAAGAATCATTGATGACTTCCACACTTCTTATATTAGTCGAAGTCTTATATTTTATTGCATTACTGTTTTTGCTAAATATTTTGAACAAGTTTGTTCCTTTAATATTCTTTGATATACTTATTTATTTTGATGGAACGGTCATCGCACTATTAGAATAATATAAACAGTATACAATAAAAAGCAATATATGCTGGTGGCTGTGGTGTTGGCGGAGATGGTGGTGGCGGCGGCGGCGTTGGCGGTGGCGGTGACGGTGGCGGTGGCGGTGGTGGTGGTGATGGTGGTGGTGGTGGTGGTGATGATGGTGGTGGTGATAGTGGCGGTGGCGATGGTGGCGGTGGCGTTGGCGGTGTCGGTGGCGTTGGCGGTGGCGGTGGTGGTGGCGTTGGCGGTGGCGGTGGCGGTGGTGATTGCGGCGGTGATGGTGGAGGTGATGGCAGTGGTGTTGGCGGTGGCGGTGGCGGTGGCGGTGGCGTTGGCGGTGGCGGTGGCGGTGGCGGTTGCGGCGGTGATGGTGGAGGTGATGGCGGTGGTGTTGGCGGTGGCGGTGGCGGTAGCGGTGGCGGTGGCGATGGCGATGGTGGCGGTGGCGGTGGCGGTGGCGGTGGCGGCGGTGATGGTGGAGGTAGCGGTGGTGGTGGTGATGGTGGTGGTGGTGATGATGGTGGTGGTGATAGTGGCGGTGGCGGCGGTGACGGTGGCGGTGGCGGTGGTGGTGGTGATGGTGGTGGTGCTGGTGGTGATGGTGGAGGTGGCGGTGGTGGTGGTGATGGTGGTGGTGGCGGCGGTGATGGTGGAGGTGGCGGTGGCGGTGGTGATGGTGGAGGTGGCGGTGGTGGTGATGGTGGTGGCGGTGGCGGTGGCGGCGGTGATGGTGGAGGTGGCGGTGGTGGTGGTGATGGTGGTGGTGGTGATGATGGTGGTGGTGATAGTGGCGGTGGCGGCGGTGACAGTGGCGGTGGCGGTGGTGGTGGTGATGGTGGTGGTGGTAATGATGGTGGTGGTGATAGTGGCGGTGGCGGCGGTGACGGTGGCGGTGGCGGTGGTGGTGGTGATGGTGGTGGTGGTGGTGGTGATGATGGTGGTGATAGTGGCGGTGGCGATGGTGGCGGTGGCGTTGGCGGTGTCGGTGGCGTTGGCGGTGGCGGTGGCGTTGGCGGTGGCGGTGGCGGTGGCGGTTGCGGCGGTGGTGGCGATGGCGGTGGCGGTTGCGGCGGTGATGATGGAGGTGATGGCGGTGGTGTTGGCGCTGGCGGTGGCGGTGGCAGTGGCGGTAGCGGTGGCGGTGGCGATGGCGATGGCGGTTGCGGCGGTGATGGTGGAGGTGATGGCGGTGGTGTTGGCGCTGGCGGTGGCGGTGGCAGTGGCGGTAGCCGTGGCGGTGGCGGTGGCGGTGGCGGTTGCGGCGGTGATGGTGGAGGTGATGGCGGTGGTGTTGGCGGTGGCGGTGGTGGTGGCAGTGGCGGTAGCGGTGGCGGTGGCGATGGCGATGGTGGTGGTGGCGGTGGCGGCGGTGATGGTGGAGGTGATGGTGGCGGTGACGGTGGCGGTGGTGATGGTCGTAATGATGCGCTAACATTATGAATTCGGCTCATGGTGTAGTTAATCATATTGTTTTTTCTCTCAGCAAGCGTTTTGTTGTTGTTACGACGCTTGAAAACACCAAGTGACACTTAGGGACTTTAATTGGCAACTAAATTTAACATTGTGAGAATCTGAAAGCTTTAGTAGAAGGGAATGTACTTTCTTCGTTCTTTAAGACAAACCCGTGAAATCATGGTAACGATGGCCTTACTTGCTTAAACTTGCGAGTATTTTTGATGACTGAAGCACACGTTATTAACAGTTGCAATCATTCAGTGCATATTGAAGGTAAATTATTGCAATAATTGAAATGATGTATTATAAATCTTAGCACAGTTCAATCAAGTGGCAATAAGGTAGGTATTACTTCATTTTCCATATGAAAGAGTGGGCACATAGAACCGGTTTCGAAGGTACGAAATTATTAAAGAACTTTGCCTTATCGTGCCTTAATTACAAGTGTCGTCTCCCTCGCGCTTTTAGGCATAACCTAATAATTTGTATCTGTAGTGTCAGTCATTCATGACTGCTAATTCTCACACAGCGTATATAATGTTTAAAACACATGCAATAGAAAAACTCATTTCACAGTCAACTGCGCTGGTTAATGATCATTTTTATAGCACTCCTGCACTTTCCTGGAGTCGCTTCATTTACTGCTTGTCTTGTGCCATGTCCGTTAAAGTTTTCTCTTGTCTTGTGACATAACACTTTACTTCTGTCCAGATTAGTTCTATGGGGTTGAAGTGGTAATGATGGGGTCATCTGATGATTTGATGGCCACGTTCTTCAGCTAGTAGTTCCATAATGCATTTAGGACTGGACTTGTTTCATCTATGAGTAACAGACAGAGCTGAAAAAGCTCCCCATTTATTGTAATGTTACACGCTACATTATGGCGACCATTTTTACTTTAGTGTGCACTTAGCTATTTGTAGGCTATGTTGTGAGGCATTGCCATAACAATAGCACGGGATATTAAGAAGTAAGTAATCCTTAAACCATTTTTAGAAATGGTTATGGTTACTCTCTTCATAATGATCCCCAGATATCCAATTGAAGACCCCATTTCCAGCATGGGTGACAAAGTCCTGCGGATGACTTCACGGAGCTTTCACCTCTGTCATCAGTTCGGCCCTTTGTTACAGCAATGGCCGGTGTCTAACCACGTTTCGGCCTCATACTATTTTCCTCAAATTCCTGTTTTGCATTTATTTGTTAAAAGATTCTCTCAGGCCAATATATAGGTTCTTTTGAGTATTATTTTTCTCTTATTTATGGTCTCAAACTTAAATCCGAGGACCTTCTTCAAAGAGCAAGGCCTCCCTGAAATAGCTCTCCTTTTTTAATTGAATAAGTAAATTTCTATGCTACGATGCGCATTTCGGGATTAATAGCTATAGATGTACCTTCTTATTGCACGTAATTGAAAGTAGTCCAGTTGAGTTTCTCTGAAGTTGTAAAAAGCAGTACTTATTTACAAAGTAAATTAACAGCACAAGAAGCACAATGGACGAAAAATGTCTATAAGTGTGATGCCGACTGCTAACCCAGCTGTCAAGCCTAGGAATTGTTAATATTTAGCTTATTTGGAGTAAGCTATATGATACCTGTGCTTACCACCCCCCCCCCCCAAATGCATACCTTGATGTAAACACAATAGTTCAGTCCAGTTATTTTGTGTCACTTTATTTTGTTCTAACTGAATGCACAACACACGGTTTTTATTTTACTGATGTTAACACAGTTTACGGTCATTCATGATATTACAGCCCACAGCCGCTGTCTTCTCTTAACCTTAACACAATTTCCTGTCTTCCAGTTCTGTCTTTTTCTCACAAAACGAACTCTTGGTTTGGTTTAAGCGCACTCAACTTCTAGGACATCAGCGCCCTTAAAAGATTCATGGCAATAGCCAGATATAAATTTCACTCAAAAAATAAAAATACTAGCAACAAGCAAAGTATACAAAGGTAAAAAGCAGTGGCAATAGCCAGATATGAAACAAGGTGATAAATATGTCCAAAATCAGAAACAGATAATTAAAATTTTTAAGCCTCAAATTAATATTGCACTCCGCAAAAAAAATTTAAAACTCTATCAACCGCTGTTTTGTCGTCCACTAGGACCTCTGCAAGTCTGGCAGGCAGCTGCAGAGAATCCCGAAGGTGTGCTAGAGAGCTGCACTCCAGCAACACGTGGCCAACCGACAAACCGTTGTCACACAGCGGACATAGAGGCGCAGGGTCCCTTTTAAATAGGTAACCATGCGAAAAATTGCAGTGCCCTATTCTTAATCGAGCCAGATTAACCTCCTCGCGACGAGATGTGCGACAGGAAGTTACCCAGTTTATCGGAAGTTCTTTCACTTCTCTAAGCTTATTACCGCGGAGAGCTGACCACTCGTCGTGCCAGGACGACAACACCGTTCTCCGCACTTCAAGCCTAAAGTCTTCGGAAGTAACACGTGAGATGGTAATACTGGGTTCTGTAGTTGCCGTCTTTGCTGCTAAATCTGCCATTTCATTCCCCGGCAAACCTATGTGACCAGGAATCCATGCATACACCACGTCAACGCCAGAAGCGTGTAAAACATGGAGGGCATCCTGGATAATAGGGTGGGGGTTGTACAACTGACAAAGGCTCTGCAGTGCACTAAGGGAATAGCTCAAAATGAGGCAGTCACCTAATTTACGACGGCGAACATACAAAACGGCTCGATAAATTGCATAAAGCTCTGCAGTAAAAATGGAAGTGTTATTTGGAAAACCGAATGTATATGGTTCGGTTCCATAAACATAAGCACATCCAACACCGTTGGTGCTCTTTGACCCATCGGTGTAAATATATCGAGGTCAGTGCCTGACAAAAATTCTAAGAAACACGTGCGGATACTTGAAATAGGCATCGTGGACTTCTGGTGTACGGTCATCCCAAGATCTAAATGGGGCGTGCCAGATAGCCAAGGGGGGTAAAGCCTCTCGCCCTTGGCGAACATCCCAGGCAGTTCCACTCCAAGCTTCACTAGGTCTTGGAAACGGAACCCTGCAGGCTTAGGACTAAGGGTGCTATTTCTATATCGTTCTCTTAGCGTGGTGGTGAAAAAAGAAGCGAACGTTGGGTGCTTAGGCATACATCTAACTGCACAACCATAATTTGCCAAGAGAATCTCACGCCGGTATTGCAGAGGAGGTTCTGCGGACTCTGCGTAAAGGCTCACCACTGGGCTTGTTGGGAAAGCTCCTGTTGCAATGCGGATGTACCTATTATGGACCACGTCTAATCTTCTCAGCACAGTTGGTCGTGCTGAGCAATAAACAATACACCCATAGTCTAGCTTGGATCGGACCAATGCGCGATATATTCGCAATAAAATTGTCCGATCCGTTCCCCACGATTTGCCATTCAGTACTCGCATGATATTTAGGGAACGGTCACATCGTGCTCTTAGCTGTGCAATATGCGACGACCAACTAAGCTTCCTGTCCAGGATCAAACCCAGGAAGCGCGCCTCTTCTGCGAAGGGAAGTACATCTGGACCAAAACGGAGCGAAGGTGGTAATCGTCTCCTACGGTGCCAGAAATTAACGCAGATTGACTTCTCAGTTAAGAAACGGAAGCGGTTTTTAACGCTCCATTCTCTAAGGTTGTCCAAACATTGCTGCAGGCGCCGTTGTAAGAACGCCGTGCGCTGAGAAGTACAATAGACAGCGAAGTCGTCTAGGAATAGGCATGACGAAACTCCAGGTGGAACACATTTCCAGATGGAGTTAATTGCTATAGCAAAGAGCGTGACACTTAGCACCGAACCCTGAGGTACTCCCTCCTCCTGAACAAATGAATTTGAAAAAACCGAGCCGACCCTTACTCGGAAAAAGCGGTCCTTCATAAACTCCTGAATGAAACGTGGTAGGCGTCCAGGTATGTTCCAGGCATACAGGGAACGTAGAATCCCTGCTCGCCAGCACGTATTATAAGCCTTCTCAAGATCGAAAAATATGCCAACGGTTTGACAGTTCTTCATAAAGCCGTCCATTATCTGTGTCGATATTGACACAAGATGGTCAACAGTTGAACGGCGTCGTCGAAAACCACACTGGATGTTAGTCAGTAGGTTACGACTTTCTAACCACCTACTAATCGTCCATTGATCATGCGTTCCATCACCTTGCAAACGCAACTGGTGAGGGAAATAGGACAATAGCTGGAGGGAAGATCACGGTCCTTTCCAGCCTTCAAGATGGGAATAACGGTGGCCTCCCGCCAATTTTCTGGGACTATACTGTCAACCCAAACACGATTATAGACCTCGAGCAGGAATTCCTTACCTTCAAGAGAGAGCTGTCGTAACATTTGTACATGAATACCGTACGGTCCTGGTGCTGATATTCGCGAAGATTTCAGGGAATATTCTAGCTCCGCCATGGTGAAATGGCGATTGTAATCTTCTACGTTTCTACAACGAAACGAGAAGCCTTGAGATTCCACCTGAGTTTTAAATGGAAGGAACTCTGGGGAGTAGTTTTCCGAGCTAGACACTTGAGCGAAAGCACTGCCAAACGTATTGGCCACTTCAAATGAATCAACAACAGCTCCTGTGGCTGTTTTTAGTCCTGCTATTGGTAGTTGGGTCGTTTTAGCTGCAACACGCCTTAATCTATCCCACACAACCGAGGAAGGTGTGTGTCGGTTAAATGAAGCTACAAATTTGCTCCAAGATGACTTTTTACTATCCTTAATGACTTGTCTGGACCTGGCGCGTATTTTCTTGTATTCGATTAGGTTATCCAACGTAGGGTGACGTTGGAAAAGCCTAAGAGCACGCCTTCGAGCACGTATGGCATTCCGACATTCTTCTGTCCACCAGGGGACGGGAAATCGACGGGGATGTGAAGTCGACCGCGGAATTGACTGTTCAGCAGCAGAGAGGATTGTCTCTGTGAGATCTTGGCCAAATCATTAACTGAGTCGTGCTCGTCGTACGTAAAGACAGCCAGCTGGGTCTAAAGGTTCCAGTTGGCATGGTTCAAACGCCATCTAGGCATACGTGGGGAACATGTAGGTTGCGTCAGGAGACTAATAAGACATTTACACTAGAGTGTAAATCAGAGATGACATTCCATTGTAAGAAGACTGCCAATTGAGGTGAACAAACTGCAAGATCAAGGTGTGAGAAACTATTATAAGTGTCAGAAATGAATGTAGGCTCTCCAGTGTTGAGGAGAGCTAGATAGCTGTCCAAGAAATCGTCAATGAGCGTACCCCTCGCACAAGCGCGACTCGAGCCCCAAAGTGGGATGGTGCGCATTGAAGTCTCCCACCAACAGAAACGGTGTTGGCAACTGGGAAACAAGATCTTCTAAATCAATGTGCGAGAAGTCATGGGACGGAGACAAATATAGATTACAAATGGTGAAATGGAAGTTTGGCAGGTGGATCCTCATTGCAACTGATTGGATATCAGACTGTATTGGTACAGGTTGCATATATGTCATCTCTCACAAGTATCATAGCGCCGCCATGTGCTGGAACACCCTCTTCTGGTGTAACATCACACCGTGCTGGGGTGTATCGCCTTAGATGGAAAGCGTCATGAGGACGCATCTTAGTCTCTTGCAAACATGCAACCAGAGGTTCGTTTTTTTTTTTTTTTTTTGAGCAAAAGCTCAAGTTCTGGTCTTTGAGTTCGAATTCCACGTATGTTCCATTGTAGGATAGTCATATTGCATTGTGTATGGGATAGGTAATTCCAAGGTAACTCTTCATTACTTTGGAGTAGGCGGTTTTCGAACTAATTTAGCCCTTTTCTTTTCTCTTGGGCTGACATTCTTTTCGGACGCTTTTTCGCGCCTCTTTTCCACTGGGGGTATCCCAGTGTGGGCAGATTGATCTAAATCCATGTCCTCTGCCGAGGACGTGCGTTTTCCATAGCAAACTTGGGTTCGAGTGTCTCGAACCGGTTGCTAATGGGACCGGCGAAGATGAAAGACGCCGGTCTGAGTCCACCCCTGAAGATTCTCCAGAAGAGGATTTTCGAGATCTTCGAGGAGATGTTCGGGGACTCCTACATCCCTTCGATGTACTGGGATCGGACGTACCATTGTCCTTGAGGAAGTCGTTTCTTGTATAAGTCTTCTTGAACTTAATCGGTGAGGCATCATATCTTACGGGCTTGCTTCTTTCTTGTGTTGATCTTGATGCTTTTGATGCTGATGTAACGCTGATGTTCTTTGCACTTACGGACTTTGTAGACGTTGATACAGATTTGCGTGCCGATGTAGAAGGCTTTGGAATTGAGCTACGGGCTACGAGTGTCTTTTCTGATATTGTTGCCCCATTTATATCGCTGGTTTGTGTTGCGATTTATCGTTTCGGTACCCTTTTAGCTGTAACTGAGCTATAGGTACCGGATCTTGGAACAGAGGGTTGGCGTAGACGCAAGAGCTTCCGGGCTTCTGAGAAGGGCACCTTCTCTCTAACCCGTATCTCTTGGATCGCTCTTTCCTCTACAAAACGGGGGCAATCTCGGGAACTGGATGCAGTTTACGCATGACGGCGCTGCAGCACAATCACCATCATGTAATGCATCCCCACAGTTATCACAAGTAGATATTCCCTTGCAAAACTCGTTTGTATGCCCAAAGCACTGGCATTTAAAACATCTGAGCGGGTTCGGGATGAACGGCCTAACTTCGATGGACTCATATCCTGCCTTAGTCCTTTGCGGGAGATCTACCCGATCAAAGGTCAGGAACAGGGTACGTGTTGGCTTCAGTTCACCACCTTCTTTGCGTTGAACCCGGTAAACATTAGTAACGCCTTGTTCCATAAGATTTTCTTGAATCTCCTCATTGCTTAAATCATCCAATGCACGGGTGTTTATCACGCCGTGCGAGGAATTCAAAGTTCTGTGCATCTGAGCACTGACAGGATAACTTGCTAGCATATTCGCTTTCAGTATCTTAGCTGTCTGGGTAGCTAAATATGCTTCAACCAGGAGCGTGCCATTGCGAGATCTAGTGCATGACTTTACTGAACCAGCAATGTTATCCAAACCCTTTTGTATGATAAATGGGCTCACCGATAAAAATTTCTTGTCTCCCTCAGTTCTTGATATTACTTAGTAGCGAGGACCACTCGCCTCTGCTGCTTCCTTTACACAAACTTTAATGGGTTTTTTTGAGGTTTTTTTTTTGAGTTTTTTGTGAACTCATGGCGATGTGATCCTCCACCATTGCAAATGTCTCCGATGGCATGCTCACTTCCAGGCAGCCACCCCGGCTTAGGTGAGAGTCCTGGCTTGGACGTTGCTCACCCTAGGGTCTCACCTCCCAATATATAGACAGAGGGACCCAATCGCCTTCAGGAGTGCATCAGCTCATGCAATGGGCCCTCCCCGGGACTGACCTTTATCAGCGGATACGTACACAGATCCTACATGATAACCAGGGGCTGGGACTTACGCGATTACCCAGTCACCCCTTGCATCACCTCATCCTCCTACAACCCGTAGGTTATCCATCAGACTGTGTACAGGGAGGTAACAGGTGGGAGGTCAAACACATAAGTGGACCAAAGTTGATTGGGCGTTTGGCATGTGCCCTCTCACCTCTTGGAGGAACCCAATCGAGAGTATGGCTCGGGCCCCGGGTACGCCAAACCCGTCTCTACCGTAGTAGGAGCCCCTGGGGGAGTTTGATTTCGGAGTCCTCTTCTCCTAGATGAGTCGTCGACCAAGACTAACGAGCCCCATCTACCCTTTTGGAATGTTCTTAGCTTCCCCTCACCTCTTGGCTACCAGTGGTCACAGACACACTTAGTAGGCCGTCTGGGTCGGGTACTGAGCCCCTCCGCCACGGCAAGGCGACACTCCTTCGGAGGGGCAAAACGAACTCTGACGTTACGATCACTCAACACTCATTAATTAAAATTATTATTTGTTTATGCCAACAAACTTACTGTTGGTGTTTTTAAACACACAAGCCGTGGTGGACAATGAGAGGTAGAATCGGAACTGAAAAATTCAGTACTACAGTTGGGATTTGAATTACAGACCCGCCTGTTAAGCGGAGGGTCTGTGGTTCAAATCCCCACAGTGGTATTGAATTTTTCTGTTGCGATTCTACCTCTCAAACTCATTAAAATTCTTCACTATCTTCCTTTCGACGTGATTGTGCACACGCAGCTGTATCATCCCGCACTCACTAACTAAAAACTGACTCATTCGCGCGCTCCGCAAGCTTTTATACCGGCGATGACGTAGTCAGATTTTTCTTGAATTTCACTTTTTGTGGAACTTTCCGGCAGCCAGAAGATTCACGAACAATCTAGAAAACCCCTTTATTACGCTATTCTAATTCTTATCACATGTTTGCTCGCCGTGGAGCTACTTGACCTTGAGTACCTTTGATACACGCACAGCTAGCCTGGTATGTGGTATGCAGTACAGTACGGACGATAGTTATTTGCCGGGAACCTACTTATCTAGTGCACTGAGGAGAGTATGCTTGACGTCATCTTGCTGCTGTCAGCTGTCTTCTTGAAGACCAGCGACTTCGCTATCCTATCCAAGTTTACTTATAGAAACGAAACTGTGCACAGCGAGTTCAAATATAAGCAGACGACTACAGGAGAGAATACTACTTCCGCTAGACTGAACTAGCTGTATTGACTGCGCATGCACATGACTTGTAGTCTCGCTAACTGTCCAGATAGCCACTGCGCATCCAGGCTTCACCGACACAGTACTACCGCCCGAGCTGTAGCTTGACCCGACCGTCCTTTGATGTGATGCGCGCAGTATCTGCATCGAAAATTTGGTTGTTTTAAAAGAAAGTAGTAAATAGTGCCTATTTTATGTTTGTAATATTAATAACTACGACTCTTTTTCAAAGTTAACAGAGGTACTACATAGTCAGAGCAGAGGAAGTAGCTTCATATGTCTAACTTGTGGAGTAAGAGGAAGAAATAAATGAATGAAGATGTGGTGATTGTATAACCGGTTTTCGGATATTTGTCAGTGACTCTCCCACACACTCTCCAGCATGCAATCGACTAACCACCTCCTGCTCTGGAAATTCACTTCGTAGATGAGTGATTAAGATTATAATGCCTAGAATCTACTGCGCAAATTATAACCGAAAACAAAACAAGCGGTACTTCTAGAATAGCCCTAGGACAAAACTCAAAACTAACTTGAAAGGTTCATGAGCCATGATGTGAGCAATAAGGTAAAGTTCGTGGGTTGAAACACTCCTGTGCTTTTATTGTTGAACACCTGCCGCGCACGGGATACAACAATGTGGGTTGCATCCAAAGTAAATAACCCTGGTGTTTCATTTGTTAGCAGTTCCATAACAAAACATCTCCAGAATGTCGCTGGAATTCAAGCATGATTTGTAATTCTGCCCCACTTTTATATATTTTCTTCACATTTTAAGGTTTTCCCGCCCCTAAAACAAGTACTATTCTAGATATTAAATTCAATAGATCCTTCTTAATTACTAAACTTCGTCTGCCTGTGTCCCTAAGTGGTGGCAAAGATCGACACCCCCCCTTAAGTTGGGTCTTGCCCCAACTCATTCTGTTACTTCCAACATCCCCTCTTCCCTATGGTCTATGAATGAAAGCTTGCCAAAGCAGATTAGATGGCTTTGCTTATGCGACCTAATCCTTTATTCTAATACTTTAATATCCTCAATAACAGATACTGTTTACAATATTAAGTGGTTGTCTTGGACGCCGGAGCTGTATTTCATGGCTTTGACTTCCCTGAGGATGCCGGACACAGTTTTCGGCGAAACGTTAGAAAATAAAACTACTGGACCACGACATACATGCCCGGAAAGTATGCATAATGGAATTACGGCTAGACTTTCAACATATCGACAATGCTTGTAAAACATACGCTCTTGTGTTAACAATGCTGGGATGTACCTATTGTGGATGGTTGATCTTTTTATGACTTCCTGGTGAGCTGCCATGGGTACTGTGATATGTTTTTAAAATCTGTTTTGCAACACACCGAGGAACAGGTAAACTACCCGCTTAATTTTAATTTTATCCAAGACACCCTCTGCTGCAAAAGTACTAGATAATACATAATACAAAGCAGCAGATCTGAAGCTGTATTATGTTTGTGTATAAATATACATACATTATAGATAAACTTTCTTCCCTGAAACTAACAGATCCCCATTATTTTCTCTGTGATATATCTCAGAGCCCTCTCTTCCACGTTTGAAAGGACTGATGCCACAGTTTAGATATTATATTGCTATTCTTTCTGCAATATTTTTGTATTACAATAATAAATTATGTTATAAATCATTAACTTCTATAATACGTAAATGTTGAAAATCTCTCTTGTGCTAAAAGCACAAAAGAACATAATATACGTTTGCTGGAGGAATTTGTTTTCAGCAATTTACTTTTGCCTAAGAGATTATCGTGTAGTATCTTTAGAAGTGTGAGAACCTGATGTTGTAAATCCAGAGATATTAATGGTCACAAATTCTTGAAAACTATCTAGTCCTCAAAGTAATTTTCAGTTAGATCGTGAATTCATTTTATGTAGGGGGATTCTCTCTAATGTAGTCTTAAAGCAGCCCTATCTTAACTTATAAACTGGTATTAATATAAAGAAACTAGCAGAAATGCTCATGTTTCTCGTGGTATAACCATTTATTCCTACACCTTTTTAGACTTAAGTTGTACTTGCCCAATAGCCTATCTTTGGAGAGATAAAAAATCATTACTTAATACACTTAAACAAAGAAATAATTAAAACTCTTAGGATGCACTATAAAGAATAAATAATAAACAAAAAATAAGTAAAATCATTTCAAACAACAAATACCACAGTAGAAAAGTGCACATAAAATATGAGTTGCATTTTGTGTGTCACTTAAAGCACTTCTGTACAACCCAAGTTTGGTTACCATTTATTCAGTAGTTATTGTGTGATCAGAATTTATAGTAGTGTTACATATTAGTTTACTTAGCTTCCTAATGACATCCCATGGACCTTAAAGTTATTAAAATTTGTTTTATCTGGTGCAATATAACAATTTTATACAAATAAGATTAATGTCATTAACTACTTGGCGTTGCTGGTGGTTTAACGCGTTATCTAGAAAATATAATCTTGGGTTCCACTTACTCAGGAGCTTTTCGTTTTTGGAGGCATTTGAAGCCAATATAAGCTTCTCAGCATCTAAACATACACAAAACTTCTAAAAAACATAAGAAAACACAAGAAAATCGAAACAAAAGAATTGCGAAATTTGACTGTGTTGTTACTCCATGATCGATATCAGAGAGACGAATATTATATGAATTCGCTGTTATTGTATGGAGCCATGAAAATGGAGGTAATTATTCCTACGTTAGTAATGTTCGAACTGCGGTTATCTTTGACAAAGATATACAGGATGTCCCAAATTAGACCGGCAAACTTTGGGAGCTAATAGATATCATGATTTTAAACACGTTTTATTAAGGAAGGTATCTTACTGCGGTGCTTCGTTTAAGTGCTGCACGAGTTAATGTCATTACCTGCTGCCTCCCACCCAGCTTAAGTATTTGCGGCAAAATCAACAATGCAAATTAATATTGCATTTATCTTAGTAAGACACACAATCCTAATCCAAGAAACAAACGCTGAACACAAAAACAAAACATAAACATATCATTGTTTACAGTTAATCACAGCTTTAGTATTCAAAGCAAATATTGGAACGCACGCCCATTGTGATTAACACAAAGAGTGCATCGGTGTGCTCTCTGCCGTACTCTCGCAAAGACATTCTCTGGTTTAAAAGTTTGTCGGTCTAATTTTGAATAGCAAAAAGAGAAACTGAAAGAGAAACAAATAGTCCTATGTAATGCAATGCTAATGACCAAGTAGTAGAAATATTTTACCATCCCTCATATGGTCATTTGGGTTAACTATTCCAAGAAAGTGAACGGTTATTCACAAACACATAGTTTACATTTATTTATTTACTCACAAAAACAGCTCCCATAAGCTATACGAATTTTAGATAACTTTTAAACATCCTAACAATATATACATTTACATAGTTAAAAAACACTACTATTGCTAATAAGTACATTTCTATATGGTTCTAGCCACCAGTGCCGATACCTTTGGCTTCAATTAGAGACGGCATGCTGTGAATATTGTACCACCCAATGAAACATGTTTAACATTTTGTATGTATTATATTATACAGATGGATGGTTTAAAATACTCTGTCTAAAGCAGGTGTTTTGGGAGTAGACACGTTTTACCACAGATCTAACTAGAGATTGTGTATGTAACAATTATTAATACTGGGAGTTTCTATGGATCATTAATGATTATTCTGCAAACTCACTCAAGCACGTAAATGGAACTGTGATTCAAGTTCCAAATGCAAATGTTCTGAATTTACATATTGCAATAACCGATAGAACGAATTCACCGCCTGTTCTGCATCTCCGATGCTTAACATTTATCAGTGACAAGCCTCAGTATTTTATCAGAGAATAAAACGTATATATATATATATGTAGATAGAGCGTCAACACCTTTTGATTCAAGTACCTATTGTCTCCTTTGCAGAATACAGGATGTTAGGTGTACGAATGTGCAGATTTCGCATGATAACAGATTCAGATATGACGAAAAAAAAGTCAAATGACAAATTCATAATACCGTGAAAGGTAATTGCACATTATTGAATATCATATCTTCATATTCTGACAATAGTGTAGGACTGAACATGCGAATGTTTTGTTTACTAATCAAAACCACTGTCCCATGCGCACATTGACACCTACGACGAGAATAAGTCCAAAGTAAACTAAGACTCGAAAGCTGGTTTTGCCACATCTCTGTGTGTTTGTTATCAGCTATGCAAATAAAACGAGTGGTGTGTTTTTTATTCCCAGCAGTCATCACAAACCTGAACAGGTAGTGTTTACTGGCAACATTCCTGGCCTTCCGCTTAACACCCAGCCAGCTTCGCGATTGCCAAGTGTACGCCCACGAAGGTAGATAGATCGGTTGGAAACTCATGTATTGCATTTCAAGCTACCCATTTTAGCATAAAAAGCTGGGAAATATACAAATAACTCATTTTTTGAAGCTCTACCTCTATTTGCCAATTGCTGAAGTAAACGATAAAGGAATGGTGACATGTTCACAGTCAAATATTGGACCAATTTTATATTTTATTTATAGAACCATAAACCATTGAGGATACATGTTAGACCATGTTAGACCATGTTAGACCACTTTATGGGCATTAACTGCGCTCAACCTTCCTCTCTTTATCATCGACAAATAACCTTCCTATGCACTAACTTAATTTTCACAATTGGTAACGAAATGTAACAAAATCCTTTAAGTTATGTATGAGACTTTTGTCACAGTTATTCTTAAGGGGTAAAATACATATTTACGAGAGCTGTCCTTTAAAGATAAAAAATCCTACACTTTGTACTCACATGAGCTTCTCTACTCACTCTTCTACAAACTATTCTAATTAAAGCTTACTATTCTAAGCTACTTCATCTTAATCTTGATGAACTTGCAGTTAATCGTTTCTGAGATATTCTTGTTATTGGTTTGAATTTTAAAATCCTTATGCTATTCTCAAATGGGAAGTCTTTCGTTTTATCTTGTAGTCATGCAAAGAGCATTCATTTCGGAACCATCAAATAAATAGGTTCATGCTTGTTAAAAATCCGAATGTCGCCTTATTCACTGCATCTTACAACCAAATGTGTAAATTGAAAACCGCTGTGGTGGTGTAAAGAAACTTCTCTAACACGCGTTTGATTTTATACATGCTTAATACACATACACAGACTGAATGTATTCTTCACCTCATCAGGAGCGTTGGGGTTTCGCATACATCCTTAACTCATAAGGCTGACATACAATAGAGCTCGTAGGCTTTCATCTGTCAATCTCGATCTGCGTTTAAATTTTACAATCTTCAGTTTAGAACAAAATTGCTCACACATAGCACTAATATGCGCAGTAAATGGACGGAGAGTGTCATATCAAGTTCTCTACATAAAATTAAACCAGCCTTGTTTTGTAATTGTGATTTCAACAGTTTATTTAGTTTGTTAATTCGCAACTTGAATCTGTAACTGCGGCTTTCCACAACGGCTTTATAAACTTAGTGTAGGTAGGTTCTAATCCACATCTTCACTAGACTACGAAGCTTTATTGACACATTTACGGGAAAAAAAATAGTTTCAGGATATTATTTTAAAATACCTTAAAATTTCGCACTTGTGACTTTATTGTTGTCTTTGTGAAAACTTCCATAATGTCGACTAATATTTTACTTGTAAACACCAATCAAAACTTTCAAACACAACACACATTTTACATCTTCACCCATAGCGCAGCAAAAATATGTTCTCCCCACTCCTCTTGGAATAGGAAGGTTCCTTCGTGGTTTCGAATGATCCGGTGTCCATCACTGGTTGTTTTCGTTTGAACGCCTGTTGAGTTAAGGAGGGGGGATTGAAACAGGGCGACGTGTTGCTTGCCCCTGATGGTGACATTACATCATATCATCAGCCGTTACAGATTTACCGACCCCTGCTTTATATACATTAGATGAGACAAGTTCAGTGCGTGTTGAAAAATATACATACCAGTAGCTCAGTCGTAGCCGTTAGCACGCAACCCCTTTTATCCTTGGACGACTTACATATGTAACATTAAATATTTCAAATATAATTCAATTTCTCAACTTAAACCTATACACGTGAGAATTATTACTGATCTGTGGCACACGATACTGAGCGTCAGGTTTATTTTTGGCTTCAGCTTCATTGGAAGAATTTTCTTCTCTAAACCTTTATCTCAAGGATAACCTAGTATGCACAGTGATACAAAATAACATAAGTAACTAACTTTTTCCAAGGCATGCAACCAAGATAACACAATGAAAGTTTCATAGCCAGCGGAATTAAACCCCAGCTGCTTATGAGCGCTATGACGAATTACAGAAACGAAACAACCGAATCAGTCTGCAGCATAGATCATTAACACAAATCCATTTAGTCATTAAATGAGATTCACCTTAACCTCGTTCACTCGTTTCCCTTCAAAGGTAATGATGTGTAAATGTTGGTGCTCGTATAGAATCCCCACAATTCTGCTGATTAGCCTGCCTGTTCATCCACTACCTCTGAGACTATCCTTGTAATTGCGGGTTGTTATCTTGAAATAACTACCATACGTTGGGTTTGATTGGAAGAGAAAGCAGACCTGGGCAGGCTTCTTCCCAAATCCTTCTTGTCTCCTCCCTTTCCTCCTCAACCCCTGTTCTGTGGTTTCTATGCACGAGTTGCTATTGCTTATAGACATTGACTGCAATAAGAATGTATATGCTTTTCTCTGTTATATCAATAAAGCTGAATAATGTTATTTATTTCTCTTACAGCGATATTGATGACGTAGCAACAGACATTTTGCACCTAGATATTTGGTAAGTATAGCCGTTTAATTTGTTCTTATTTGTATTTCACTTTTAATTAATAATACACATACATGGCTATATTGTTAACTATTTTTCTTACAGTTTTAAGGGTACTCACTGAAGTCATGATTTCAAATAGGTTAGCTTCCAGGTAGCACCACACTTCTGGCTGTATATTGAGCCAATAAATCTTAAGATACTCCTTCGTAAATATGTCCTCTCATTCCTTATCTTACTGTCAGAGAGAGGGAACACCATTTTACTTGCCTGTTCCTTAAAATAGAGCAAATGTGCCCATGAACAAAGGTAGAGAATCGCCTAAGAGTTATAGATCAACAGCAGACACTGGCACAATGAAACGAGAACATCTCATTATACTTACAGTCAAAACTAAAAACAAAATGCGGTATGTGATAATGTATTTAGGGGGAAACAGAAGTCAGCAAACCTTGGCTTAACCCCAGAACATGGTCACCGATTTGAGCGTCGCTTAGAAACGCATTCCACTGTACAGAGGAGGAAAAAGGGTAAAGGGTGTACACAGAGGGGGCACCTCGTTAACTGTGGCCTACACAGATCTATTGTGGCAGGGATGAAGTGAGGGAACCTCAGGGTGCCACAGGGCCGCAGCCAGACGGGTCACAGAGACGCACAGAAGTCCCTAACGAGTACTGAGATCTCTTCATTTTGGCGCCAAACCCCGCCGAGCAGCCACCACACTGTGGATGTTTTTATTTTGGTTTCCATTGCGCGAGTGTTTTGTTGGCTAGTTTGCCTTCTCAATTTTTATGAAATACAATTAACTTTAAAATTCAGCATAAAATATAGATCGAAATATGCGGACTATAAGGTATTATATAACCATACAAGCTCTTATCTGACTGTGCGATGTATGAGTAACAAGATGTAAAAGTTCAAGATGAGTAAATACATCCCTCTACCCTGCTTTTCTCAAATCAGTGTAACTGTCCCTTAAGTTGCTAATATATTGAACAATGTAGAACAATGTTCTAATGGCCCCAAACGGCAATAAAAGTCTGTCAATTGTTTTGTTGTGACCTATTTTACAATATAATATGACAGTAAATTAATAACAGAGATAACTCTGGGTGCTTTTTTTTTCTGCCAGAAGCAGATAAGGCAAAACATTCTGTGTGTGCAGACAAGTGGGCTTGATCTCCTGGCTATAGTGACTTCGCGGTTTGCTTCGTTTGCTAAGACCTTTCCTGGAGAAGCAGTTCCTCTGCTTGTTTTAGATATTATTGATATTATTATATATCTCAGATATTTTATGTAGCTATGCACATAGCGACTTCTCGATCCGCAGTCTCGTTTAAAAAACATTCCGGTAGAGACGGGAATTCCGTTGGTAGCACTGGCTGCCATGGGCCTACATACATAATAATTATATATAATCGCTAAGTAACCCTCAAAATTTCGTGCCTTGAAGGAATAAATTCTTGGAGTTAGTATATTCATTTGTTCTTGTCCATCAGGGACCTAAGACAATGTTTTATTTACCTTCGGGATGGTTTTCTTCTATAGCTAGTAACGAATAACGTTTGTTTCCTTTTTCCGAGAAAGAACCACGGATGCATCCAAAATACAAAATGTCTATATGTTAAATAACAGCAAGTTACACTTATGATAATACAATGATATTCCTTTTCATGGAAGCCATTGTCTCCTAGGAGGTTAAGGGCAAGTTAACACCTCATGTCTGCATACAGCCTTTAAATTGTGTTCACTTCGTCCGCCTGTCCTTTCCTATATAATAAAAGAACCCACCAGCCTCTGTAATTATGGTGCTAAGCTTTTATATATAGAAGATCGAAGGAAGTTTGTCGATGCCTTTTAAATTTGGTTGAAATCGGTAGATAATATACATTAGATCAAAAGTCTCCATGAAATCTGCAGTTGAATCACTTCAAATTGAAGTAGCAGCCCGCTTTCCGAACCAGAACTAACAGCTAGATTTGCTATCATAAATTCTCCTATCTTATTAAACATAATTAACGTTATACTGTCCTTCGCCTCCTAGAAATAAGTATCCCAGTCAGTATATTTATGGTGTAATGGTTTGTGTATTCATATACTACGAGAAAGATAAAGGCTCAATTCTTCCGGATTTGTACATTTGATAACATTTTGTTAAGAATTAAATGGTTTAATTTTATTTGCAATCATCGTTCAACCTGGCTGAAGGAACAAAATACGTCTTTTGTTTTAAATTTATTTAACGTGAACTGAGATGTTTTTAAATCTCTCAGGTCCATCGGCATATATATCCGGAAAAGACATGTTTTCCTGGATACCCTAAAAATGTTGACGAATTAAGAGAATTTAAGATATTGTTAAAAGTCAATAAAATCTTAAGTAATCTCATACGTTTACAAAATATTCTGTCACACAATATAATGATAAAGTATTTCATGTAGCTAGGCTAGCGAAATGCAAACTACGCCTTGATGCATGTAATGAAACACACTTATTTTCAAATTACGATAAAATATGTGACGGTTAACAAATGCTAAGCAAATATTCACGGACATGTTTTGTTTCAAATCGAAATAAGTTTCATAGTATTTATGTGTGTGGGTGAACTACTAAAAATGTAGCTTGGCTTCTTAAATATAACATAAACGGTAGAATTCTAGCGAACGCAACTGAAATATAATGCATGTGCACATTTACGATCTTCACTTTTCTTCCGCGAATGATAGTCAAAAGTAGAGCTGTAAAGTTACCCTGCAATACCATAAAGCATTGTGTAATAGTGCATTCATAGAATTGTAAAACTACCATAGGCTACCGTAGTTTACCTATTGGAACTGGTCACTAACCGCATTACCTGTACGTTAGGTGTGTTGCATACCACTCGGCGTTACCTCATATCGATCGTGTTGTTTACCTTTTTTGATTAAGTTTTTCTAGCTTCCTCCAGATATCGGAAGCTCCGAACTTTGAACATTCTGAAAATGAGAGAGGGTATATAAAGGGCCACTTGAACTACAGAACATTAGTGTGTTCAAAATATTTGGAAGCTCCTCTAAGTGTATTACAGTTCAGATCGAAGACATTGATTGTGGTCGCGAATAATGTTACTTTGAATCGGAAAGTACAATTTTAATTTGATCACAGTCACCAAACTCATGATCACAGTTTTTGTTATGTTGGAATTTCACATTAAGTTTCTTAATTCGTGGTATTTTGTATTATGTTTATTTCCCTATCAACGCTATCAATACTACCGATAATCCTACGATTTACTACGTCACATAGGTACAGTATCAAAACTAACGAACCGCAGATTCAGCAGACTGCACCTCTATGCATTCATCATATTACTAGGTGGCCCAACAGCACCGTATTTCCCTTCGTGCGTTAAGAGTTGCCGAACTCAACGGGACAATTCCAACCAAACACGTGTCAGCGGAGAGCTGACACATTAGCGTGAGCAACATTCGTTTCTACTTCTCTTGTTACCAGCGAAAGCGATGGGGGATCACGTCCATTGCGGACTTTACATATTGAGAGAAGAACCAAAATATTAAAGCACCATAACGTAAACATATCAAACATGAGAACGCACAGTGTTTCAGTAGAATTTGTACGCTGATTATTAACATTATTATTATTATTATTATTATTATTATTATTATTATTATTATTATTATTATTATTATTATTATTATTATTATTATTATTATTATTATTATTATTATTATTATTATTATTATTATTATTATTATTATTATTATTATTATTATTATTATTATTATTATTATTATTATTATTATTATTATTATTATTGTTGTTGTTGTTGTTGTTGTTGTTATTATTATTGTTATTGTTATTATTTTTGTTATTGTTATTATTATTGTTGTTGTTGTTATTATTATTGTTGTTATTATTATTATTATCATCATCATCATCATCCTTAATAATATCATCTCACGGCACTGCTATACTGACCTGTACCATATATTCTTCTTCCTTATCTGATTACCCTCCCCGTATGGAGAACTGACACTCCCTAGGACTTACAAGCCTGTGCCTAGGATCAGATGCCTGACAGGGGAGCAGACGAACCTATGGATCGGAGAGAATGAAGACCTGGAAGCGGGTGGTAAGCCAAGCACCAGGTATGATAGTGAGGAAGAGGATAATATGAAATGCGGGCGAAATTAATGAATAGAAAAGTGATGATGGATCAGTTGGCAGAATGAGTGGTGGGGAAAACCAGAGAACTCTTAGGAAACCCGCCCAGACACCGCTTCCTCCACCACGAATACCACATGAGGAATCGAACAAGGTGACCAACCCGTGTACCAAATAATAATGTCTCTTAAGGGACGCGAGCGACATTTTTGAAAAATCAAAACCTACCAGTTATGACAAAAGCAATTATCCATAGCCCTAATTGCGTTGGGTAAAACAAAACTGTATCATTAACCAAAGCATCGATAACGTGTTTGCGTTACTAAAGCTATAAATTTTGTTCACAGTGGTTTACTCTTAGCTTACAGCTAGATCTGGCGCTTTAATGCTTCGACTTACGCTCCTATACTACTCGATACATTTAGCAATGCGCATGGACTGATGCAGCTGTTATCTTATTTACATACGTATCTTGTACACCAGTTTTGCGGAACACGCGTAGTTCCCCCATTGATCGCAAATTAATAAAAGTCATGCTATCTGTCCTAAGTAATAGTGAGTAATAGTAGAAGTAATATTAATTATAATAAAATAAATAATAATTTATTTCTATATAGGTTTTCAATGTTTGATAAGTTTTCCTGTGCCCAAAATTTCACACTGTAATTGTCTTCCTCCAAATAATAATAATAATAATAATAATAATAATAATAATAATAATAATAATAATAATAATAATAATAATAATAATAATAATAATAATAATAATAATAATAATAATAATAATAATAATTATAATAATAATAATAATAATAATAATAATAATAATAGTAATAATAATAATAGTAATAATAATAGTAATAATAATAGTAATAATAATAGTAATAATAATAATAGTAATGATGATGATGAGGATGAGGATGATGATGATGATGATGATGATGATGATGATGATGATGATGATGATGATGATGATGATGATGATGATGATGATGATGATGATGATGATGATGATGATGATGATGATGATGATGATGATGATAGAAGAATATTAGTGAAACACTACGCGCTCTCATGTTTGCATAGTTTCCATTACAGAGCTTTAATGCTTTGATTTAACTTTGCAATACATAGATATGTATAGCATATACATACAACCTTTAATGTTAGACAATAACTGTGAACTACAATTAAAAGAATAGCTATGGGCAGAATCTTATACCTATAAGTTTAATTCTTCGTGACTAAATAAGTTTATCTCATCAAAAATAAAGTGGAAAATATTTTAGGCCTTTTATTTGTTTACACAGTTATTGTCTTTTATCACCGTCTGTGTACTCTAGTACAACCTTTGGAACCGTTATCAATGAGCGCGATCAGTTATTGCGAGCAGTTTTTCTTAATAAAGCATAAGGCGTGTCAATTTTATGCAAAATACTTCAAGTGTATTTTTATTTTTGCATTATTGATATGTTTATAATATGCAATCAAAAAATAGTTTGTTTTCTTGGACCATACGTGTGATAAAGGTATAATAAGGTTGGCATGACCAGATTAGTAACATTTTTCAAAACGAAAAAAAAAGAAGTGTATATTCCTTACAAATATTCAAGTCACCAATCCAACCAACTTTTAACAATGATACCACGCACGATTCTGTATAATACTCCAATGTAGTTTTAAACAGTGCCACAGCTTTAAACCCCCAAAGAAAAAGAAAAGAAAGCGTTAGCAGCATCTTCTGTTTCACCAATCAGCCGTTGCCCTGTATTCAGCACCGCCATTCTTCACGATCCTGTCGTGACCACTGCTGACCCTTAGCACTCCCGGTATTGAAATTGCGTCGGACCAAATCTCTGAGCTTCTAAACCCTTTCCTTTAGATCGATGCGCGTAAATAGAGTATCCATTTCCGTCCTACAAATGCTATTTAAGAAACCAGGTAATGATTCACATGAATAAAAGCTGTTGTGTTACATGTGTACAAAATATCCTTATGAAAGTTTATTTTTCCAACTATATTTTAATTGAGATATATATTTGTAAAAATGTTTTAACTACACATTTCGTTATACATGAAATGGGCGCACAATATTCAAATGTTTAAGAACTAAACGCTATACGCTGGCCCTAGAAATACAAAGTTAGCAAGCAACCGTAAAAGAAGAGAAACAAGACATTGAAATAATGGCAAAGTAATGTATTCAACAACTTGAATCATTAGTAACGGATATTTCAGAAATAGCTTTTGGAACAAATAAGCAGGTGACACAAATGACATTATGGCATTTACTCAAGTATTTCTAAGTGTGAAAAGGTACAATTCGACTGAAAAATTGAATGGCATTGCTGGGATTTGAACAATGGGTTTTCCATTATATTGTGACGTCGGCCGTGGCACACAACAAAGGCTGTCCCACCCCACTGACGGTGCGTGTATATAAAATTCGCAAGGTCAGGTTTCCTCGCGTGACCGTTGTGAAAAGGTGACAACAATTAGAGCGGCAAAACCAAAATGGGTTTTCTAGGTCACTCGAGAAGTAATACAAAGTAATAAAGTGATAAAAGGGTAATTGGACTGGACTTTTTTCTCACATTGGTGTCAGAAGTGGGATTCGCCGAATTGACACTCATCACAATATTCTCTGGTTCACATTTCTCCCGGATAATCACAAGTTGCTTTTTGCCGTGTTTAGCATATAGCGGTTTCTACAAGTAATCCTTTCTATTTATACTAGTTAGTGATGTTCTTTCTGTTTTCCTGCCCATTTATCTTGTTTTATAAACATTTCTCTTGTTATTTCTGTATTTTCACATGTTTCTGTATGATTTATCTGATATGGTATTTTTTCAGTGATTTTTATGCTTTGCCACCCTTTTGTACGAGCGGCCACTAGACAGTTTCAATCCCTATCTGTTAGGGGTCTTGCCCTCTGCTGTCTATCTCCTCAGGTCCGGCTACTTCGTGTCCTCTCACCTCACTCCTCCCTCCCGTGAGATCTCCGACAGAGGCATGGCACAAATGATTCCATAGATCACGATGCTAAATCTCCCCCGCCGAAACTTGTCATAGAGTCATATGTTTAAGAAGCTCATTGCTGCTTTCTTTTGGAACCTTTCTTCAGGAATTCTTTCTGCAATTCTCTGTCAGAAATATCTTACATAGGATTACATTTAAAGTTCTATGTATCACCTATTTTAATGCTGCGAACCGAGATTAAAAAATCTGATGTGCTGCACTCACGTGACTTTCTCTACTCTTGTACTCACCAGTCTTACAAACTCTTATTCCTATATATTCTTCCTTAGTTGAGATAAACCTTTGCACAAATTATCTTATTGCTTATTTCCTTGTAGGTGCAAGGGGAATATTAGAATACAGAAGGCTTAGTGAAATCTTTTAAAGCTTTGAGATTCCGTTCTCTTTGCTCACTTAACATATAAAAAAATGAACAACAATGTTCCATTTCACAAAAGTTTTGTTTTGCGAAACTCACACACATAACAAGGAATATCTCCGAAATGGTTCACCCTACAAGAAAATTTATTTCGACATAAATTGTGTAGTTTAGCAAGATCTACATTTTTGTTCAGCATGATTTGGTCTATCTCTAACGGTTTACCAGTTATGCAAAAATCTTCCAGAGTAAACACGACTACAGGGGCTATAGTCAGAAAATTAAAGATATACATTTCATTTTTCATAAAAATATATCAAACATATGACATTTTAATCTAAATCGTTAGAGCCATTTTCAAGAAAATCAAAATTTTCGAAAAATTTCCCATGTAAAGGGTAGTTTAGGGTGGGGCTATTTTCTTCAAAATCTTCGTGTCGCACTAACTTTGGTTTTTAACCTACTTTTCGTTTTTGAGTTATACTGTTCACAGAGTGACACACACACACACACACACACACACACACACACACACACACACACACACACACACACACGCACGCACGCACGCACGCGCGGACCTTTTTCTGAAAATGCTTTTTTTTGGATTCAGGGGGTCTCAAAACATTTCCAGTGAAATCTCGACATCGAATTTTTGGGTGGAATAGAATACTTCCCCTACTTACCAGTAGAGAAAGTAAAAAAAAGGGAACAATGGAAAGAAACGTTTCCCTGCTGTAGTACTTCGAGATGATTAGAATAAATGAAATGAATTCAAAGTAATACTCCAAAACTCCTTTCGTTACGTATGTTCATTTTTCAGCAATATTAAAAATACCTCTTGTTTCTTTGTTGCTTACTGTAAGTTTCAACATGTTGAATTCCGAGTTTCAAGGCTTTCTTCCTTTTCTTTCTATATGCGCCATTCGCTTTGTCAGAGTCATGAAGTATAAGCGGCTTAACATCCCAGGAAAAACGTAGTCCTGAAGCTGAGTACATCAATATCTGAAACCTTCCTTGTGGTTTTAGAGATTCGAAGCATACGATTCTATTCCTCTTTTGTTTTAGAAACAAAAAATGCTTCATCGTTGGGGAAAATATGAAAAATATAAAAATATGACAGGTTCATCTGGGAACTACTGGTTCTTAAGATTTTACACACTGTTACCAACCACTCACCATTTCCGTACTTCATACCAGAAGGAAAATATTTTGACCCTTTATAATCATCCAATAACACAGAGGGCTCTTACTCAAGTTAGTTGCAACTAACTTTTATGTAGCCCGTTAAATCCTTTAGCTTCCCCTCTACCTACACGGATAAGCCAATAAGCAGTTTTAGCATTATGTAAACGCAAAAGCCTGGAATACCAGACAGGATGTTGGACAATGACTGCAATTACTTACACACAGTATACTTTCCTTAGATATATTGCAAATAAGCTTGCACATGAAATGACAGTGCATGCCTATGTACCGGGCCTTGCCGTCGAACACTGCAATTTCGAATAAACCAGGTAAATCATTCAATGTATGCAAAAGCTACGCGCAAATTTAATACTTGAATTCATTAGAAAGCTCTTTTGAAAAGAGTTAGAATTAGAACGCTTTCACCCTGAATATATGCTAAGTTATCCTCCTCCAAAATTCGTAGATTCTTCCTCGTAAATGTTTATTCGTGGTCAACAAATCACGACATAAAGCCAGAACCGAAACTCCTCAAACACATAACCGGAAAACAGGAGCTGTCCACATGGAAACAAATCTTCATTTTAAAAAATAGAAACTGAGTGTTTAATTTCGACAGTCCCCAGAAACATATTTTCAGCAAGTTCCTTGAACCGTTACCAGAAGAAACATCAGAAGAAGCATCGCCATCCGCACCATGAAATACCATGGAAACACAGTTATTGCCCGGTTGATAATGGAGGAAAGTTAACTTCCGAAACGCGTTCCGGAAAATTATATATGAAGTGTTGTTTAGTGTTATTATTTGACTCACCTTTTAAATTAGTGCATTTATTGAGTTAAAAGTGCCAATGTTATAAAAGAAAACTTTGTCCTTAGAATGCAAAAACGCGTAAAACGTTACAGTAAACAGTGCAATATTACATTGAAAAGTATAAAAATGTTTACCTCTTCTATAGATTCGCTCTATATTTATACGGAATTAAATATCGTATCAAAGTAGCTTTAACATGTTTGTATATCATAATACAGTTTCTGCTTTGGAATGAAAGGTTTTCTTCTAATACCTATGCAATGAACCGCCTTTCATGGATGGCATTAACATTTAATTACATTTCTGTGAATTTGCACAGATTCTGAAATGTGTCGAACTGTGTTACCAGCATGCCATAGTCCAAATATGTAGCTTCTGATGTATACGGCATGCTGTGAATCAAACAACAATTGAGCTTAATTGAATAATGATTTACTGAACGACCCAAAAGAATCAATATTTTCCTTTGAGGCTGACGTATCATTGGTTATAACTAGCATAGCACTGTTATTGGAGAGCTGTAAACAGAAGGGTGATGATTTACTGAGCGACCAGATAAACTCAATACTTTCCTTTCAGGCTGACGTATTATTGGTTATAACTATGTCCAGTCAGTAGCATGAATAGTGTTGTTATTGCAGAGAGATGAAGAGAGGGAAGGAAGGGGAAGCTACGAAGGCCTCGTTAAACAATCATGATACCCTTGTATTTTACTAAATTCGTTTGCTGTACCTACAAAGAAGACTGATTGGTATAAAATAATTTCTATAAATGTTTATTTGGACTTATATGAAGGAGAAGAATAAGCTACTATTAGACTATTTTGTTAAATGGATAGAGAAAGTAATGTGAATTAAACACATCATATGTTTAGAACAAGTTCGAATGTGTCTTATTTATGAAAAGCATTCACAAATATTCTTTAAGATATCCTTTCAGGTTTCGGTTGAGTATTTCTTAAGAGCACAGGGAGATTTTTTTTTGAAGCTTGATTCGGTTCATGTGTTATAATTTAGATATTCGTGTAACGACAAGGGGTAGATGTCGGGAATTTTTAAACTGGCTGTAGGTATAACTTTCCTTAAATGTTTACATGATTGTAAACACGCGAAACACATAAAAGAAGTGATAGATGAAGTTTGGAACACTATTGTAGGATGTTGGCGTACGATGTCTGGTATAGAACCTTTCTTCCAAACTTGTCCTAGAGGATATATATATATATTGAGGAGGTCCTCTGTTCAACTCGCTCACAAGGGATTTTGAGCCAAAGCTGGCGTTAGGATTGCTACGCTTGGTAACTTAAGGCACATTGCCTCCGTTGTGCCCACCACCCTATATATTCTCTCACTTCATCCTTACTTCCTGAGAACCACATAGGTCAATGATGTAAAACGGTGCACTTGAGCGCAAGTGCGCGCTTTGGAGCTTAGTAAGCCCACGCTGCCCGTAACAGCCGCACCTGCTTGCACTGCTTGGGACAGTGTTAATCAGGGCTGTACAATCATGGAAAAGCGAAGCACAGTCCCTTAACATAGGCACAGAAGTTAATGGGTATTGAGACATATTGGATGCAGTCTTAGAGTAGTTTGAAGGAAGCTGTTTCAGCTTTGGAAGCTCTCAAATCTGAACTAGATCTCTTTTTCTTATCCTATTTTGTTAATCCCGGGAATATTCAAGTTGAACTTCAACTACAGGTTACTGATTTATGCTGTGATTCAGATCTTAAAAATGTGCATAGTGGTAATTATTATTGTCAGCTTTTAACAAGCTCTTGATCCACAAATATACCCACAATTTTGCAAACTTACTGCAGAAATGGTGTGTTTGGCAGGACGCACTTACGTCTTCTACCTTGAGATCCGGTTATGCAATTAAGATTTCCCAAAATATTAATATGGTGGAAAAGCACAAGCTGGGCTTAATAAATGCGTAATTACATTCAAAGTATGACAATAAGTAGAAGTTTTAATGTGGAGCTATTTTTATTTTGTTATAGGAGCAGTTTGTTTCCTTTTGAACTGTAAGGCTTAAATTGTGGTTATAATGTTTTTCTTTAATATTAGTTTATTTTTGAAAAATTACGCCCATTTTTAATTCATATTAGAATCTTATGATTACAAAATCTAAGTAAATAAATACATTTGAAGCAAACGAGAACAAATGTAATAATAAAAAGAATTTACTTAATTTTCCTTTCAAACTTTGTACACTCATGTTTTGCTACGTTTTGCTTAGCGCCACCGCTACCTGTGTGTACACTAGTCTGTGTCGGAGCGCCTCATGACCTTAGTACTGCCAAGGTCACCAAATTGCACTTGGGTTGACATGGCTGACACAGAGCAATAGATTAGCCACAGGCCCAGTGCTGAAACCTTCCTTCATTGTGAAACAATAAAGCATACACTAGCCGCTTATTGATTCTTAGAAGCAAAGAGAGACAGTAAATAAATAGACAGACAGACAGACAGAGACAGATATATACATAAATACATATGTATTCTATATTGTTTATGTTGTACTCGTACATTTCTTTAAATTTATTGCATTTGCAAAGGCAACACATTTCTCTGAAAAGTACTAGCTGCTTCATTTCATCAAACACCTTAGAAAAATTCACGTTAAAGACACCTGAAGACTTAAAATGCTTAAGAATTATTATTCAATTTTTTCTGGGTAACTCAAATAAGTTTTATAAGCCCTTTACTTGCAATGCATTTTTTAAGGAATATATTTTTAAGATCTGGCAAACCTTAAAAGATGAATGCTCTCTAAGAATAATAAAGAAGAGCATTATATAAATAAGCTCTAAGAAAAGATTGAAAGCCTCTATGTGATCATTAAATATAATTTATGAAAAAAATTAAAATAAAATGCATTTTCATGAAGCGTTGTTCGAGTTTAAAGAAAGGAAGCGAAAAGAAAAAAGACGATGACAAAGAACTGCGTTAAAACAAACCACTTATAGCACAGCGGATGGAAGATGGCAGATTACTGAAGTGTTTTGGAGTGGGTACCACAAGATTAAAGGCGTCAACATGAGACAAAAGAAATACAATGGAAGCGAGAGAAGAATATACGACCATGGAAGGGTTTAAAAATGTTCACAAGACTGTACTCGCGGTTTACATTTTTTTTTTTTTTTTTTTTTTTCAATTCATCTCTATATGGCACTGAAAAGTAGAATGATCATCTTGTAAGCTTTTTTCTTTTTAGTTTGTTGCTGTCGCTGAGCGCGCTCCTACCTTTTGATTGCTATTCTACATATGTAACGTATGTACTCTCATCCCGCAAAAACAAATGCGCCTCACAGTGTGCAATGTTTATCAGCATGTCATGTACGCGTTTTTTTATAAAGACAGTCATATTGAACATTAACTTGTTAGGAAATAGTTGCGTCTTGCTGATTTTTACTTCAATAGATCAAGTCAAGGGGTTTTGGAATGCTATTAGAACATGGAAATTAAAAAATGTTGTATGGGTCTTGTGAATCTTTTTTGGGCCAACCTTTAAGCTCTAAAGTCTAAACTATTCTCGTTGCATAGATGGAAAGAGAAACTAGCAATTTTATTTATGCAATCCGGCAATAATTAGCTATGCACTTATGCGAGAGATGTCGCTGCTTCCAAACTGGTGGCCCACTTCATCCAGCATTGCGGTAAGTAGATAATCCTTTGCGCGTTGAAAGACTTGCAGAACACCCAGGAGTAAACCCAGTCAGAGACGGCAGTGGCGTGAGTGAACTTTGTTCTGCTTGTAAAGGAAGACGAGCAGCAGAAGAATTCCCCAAGACATAACTATTCTGTGTAGTGCGTGATATTAAACAAGAACAGTCTTAGAATATTTTCCACTTTGCTTACAGGACTTCATTTTCCAGGAAATAAACTCCTATTGTCTAACATTACGGATTACAGATTGTAAATAGCCGTAACAAAATCATGCAAACATGAGGACACTTAATGTTTCATTGGCACTTCTTTGTTTCTTATTGATGTTATTGTTGTATTTTATAATGATTTTAATTATTGTTATTATTGTTATTGTCATATTGTTATTACTTTTTATTATTATTATTATTATTATTATTATTATTATTATTATTATTATTATTATTATTATTATTATTATTATTATTATTATTATTATTATTATTATTATTATTATTATTATTATTATTATTATTATTATTATTATTATTATTATTATTATTATTATTATTATTATTATTACTATTATTATTATTATTATTATTATTATTATTATTATTATTACTACTGCTACTACTTCTCTTATTATAATCATAACAATTATGTTTGTTGTTAGTTATTAATTGTGATCATCATCATAGGTATTCCCCTTATTATTTTTATTAGTTCTATTATTGTTGTTAGTAATTGTTATTTTGTGGTAATTATTGTTATCATCATAATCACTATTATTAGTATCATGAATATTAGTTTTATTTTAACTAGTTTTAATATCATCATTTTCATTGTTACATGAATATTAATATTTTTTATTGTTATGGTTTATTATTATGCTATTATTTTCATCGTTATTGTCATCATCAAGCGGTACTAATATGCTGACTTTATTCATAGAACAGGTGTTCAAAATAATGCCCCTGTTGATTGATACAATGTTCCAACCGTCTCCTTGTATCCAAACAGACGTTTCTGAAAACTGCGGCTTTTACAGATGCATATGCTTTAACGGTCCTTTGAATGACTCCAAAAGAAATAATCTAATGGGGTGAAGGCAGGAGATCTTGGTGGCGCGTCTCTCTGACTGGATTTACTCCGGTGCGTTCTGCAACTACTTTAACGCACGAGGGTTTATTTACTTACCGCAATGCCGGATGAATTGGGCCACCTGGTATAGTAGTGGAACACACTTATCTGGGTTATAAAAGTAAAGTAAATGGCTGTAAGAGTCAGCGGATTCGCCGGTGGGCTGCGCTGCGGTGGTACTTGTGCTCTGGAAATTCGGTGTTCGGATGAGAGGAGGCGCTGTGGTCGGCCAACACCCCAGAGTGACTGATTGTTCATCCGGAACTGGCCCGGAAGTGGCAGGTTCTTGTGGCTACCTGGAACTCCGTCGAAATGAAGAACTTGTCTGCATCTGTCAGGGAACCACCAGAGTTGTAGTTCTGCCTGTGATGCTGTCTAGCGGCCTATTGGGTACTATCATATCATCCTTCCTCCCGGGGTCTAACGCACAATAAGCCATCGGCTGACGTGCCGAAATCCTACCGTGTGAACAGAGAGACAGGGTAAACGTTGAGCATTAATCTGTATCCTTGTAAGTATGCTACACTGACTCCTTGTGAAGGAAATCGAACCCTGATGCACACAGAAGAGGTCATGTTGAGTGTACAGAAAATGAATTGGACAACGCAATCTGTGTATTCGTACTGGAATTTTAAATTAAAGTTTGGTGATATTGGATATGATTGCGAATAGCACCGTAAGACTTGGATTCTTATGTTATTAAAGTTGAATATGATTCGAATAGTTTTGTTTAGAGATATAAATGTTGTTTATTTTCAATATAACTGTTATATATAACCTTTTAACAAAAAAAGCCTAATAAACAATAGGCTGAAAGAAAGAATGCAATAATCTGTATAAAAATATTGAACAGTTCAGTCTTGGAATATTGAAATCCCTTTTTCCAGTTTATATGAACGTTATCTTGGAGACTTGATAACTTAATAAACCGGAAAAGTCCTAGCAATGCATAATTAATGTTTAATATAACCAGTAGTTTTGAAAACTGCATAGAATAAAAAAATGCGGCTAATGTGTCATCAATGACATTAATAACCAAGACAAGGAAGTTTTAAGTTGTAATCAGACCAAATATAGCATATTGCAGGAAGACATGGACTCTGTAATAATGTTTTGTGTGTAGACCGGAGTTTTGTTATAACATTTCATAAAAGCCTCTTACTACAATGAGGTGGTGATGTTTGATAGTGAATTTTCTTTTAAGTTTCACTTTTAACTCGTTCAGAAGCCGGATCGTCTTATATTCTACAATGCCTAGGATGAATTTGGTAGTGATGGAATTTCATTTACAGTCACGGAAAATGTGGAAGTATTTTACTGCCTGCTTTCCTGTTTTCTTTTTCTAAATTCTTTTCTCAATTCCAAAATACAGCAAATATTGTTAATGTTCTTCCTCAATAGTTGAACAAACGAAGGCTGTCCCAAAAGTATCGGACCTGACGTATAGATAGTGGTTGTTGTTTCAAACAAATGGCTATGATAGAAAGTACCAATCTTATAAAACTTAAGTTTGAAGTTTGACTATGCTCCGTTGTTCAGTGTTTGTTTCGCAGCCATCAATAGTGCATGCTCTCAGTGAATTTGTAAACATAGATAAAAGTAGTCATCGTTATGTGATACAATATTTTCATTTGAAGAGTCTTAGTGAAAGTAATATTAAAGTGCAGCTACATTTTACTCTGAAGAGTCTGAGTTAAGCGAGGCCGTACGAGCTACAAAGACGAACACACACTGGTCGAACAAATAAGGTGACCGCGGCAGAAATTATGAAGAACTCCGCAAAATTATATTGACGACTGAAAGTGCGCGAGCTGGCAGACATTGTTGGCATTTCAAAAAGTGCTGTATATTGCATACTGACTGAAAATTTGGACGCGAGAAAGATGTGTGCAAGATGGGTGCCACCTTTGCTCACAATTAAACAAATCAGCGTCGTGAGGCTGCTTCAGCCGAGTGGCATTGTTTCGCCGCAATAAAGCTGTTTTCGCGTTGATTCATAACTATGGGTGAAACATGGGTGGATCACTTCACACCTGGGACAAAGGAGCAATCAAAACAGTGGATTAAAAGGGGTAAATAGGCTCCAAAAAAGCCTGGCATCAGGCATCTGGGATCAGTTTTTAGGGCTGCAAGGGAGATAATTTTCATCGATTATCTCCAAAAAGGAAAAGCAATCACTGGCGAGTATTGTGTAATCTTTTTGCAGCGTTTAAGTGAAGTCGAACTAAAACGGCCGGATATAGTTAAAAAGAAAACCAAGCACCATTTTACACATTCATTATGGCCATGGCCAAAATCAATCAGTTAAAGTTCGAATTGCTTCCTCATGCACCCTATTCGCCAGATTATTTCTGGTTCCAAACATGAACAAATGGCTTTGTGGTAAAATATTTGCCAACAATGAAGAGGTGGAGTCCGCATTTGATGGCTATTTTCCAGAGCCTGACGGTTCTCGCTATAAACAGCGAGATTGAAGTTATTGAGCATCGCTGGGAAAAGTGTATCGAGCTGAAAGGAGACTGTGTAGAGAAATGAAGGCGCTTTTTCACAAAATATGTGTGCTTTCTTTGTTAGGTCGGGTACATTCCTCGTACCATTTAACAGCATACATATACAGTATTAATTCTGTAAAACATTAACACCTTTCTCATAAAAGTCATCATATTGTTCGAGAGCAAATAGACTCCGTTTCAAAGGATAATAGCCTATGACAGAATACCTCTTTCATTTTGCAAACAAAGAATGCAATATATGTTGTTAGCTAATGCTGGATTTCTGACAATGAAGCCATTAATCCTCTTGCTCTCCAATATTTAATATATTGATAGAGCAATAGCAGTATAGTAACCGATATTTAGAGAGCACCATATTTTTATGTTTTGGCGGTCACATCGCTCTCTCACAACCCCCAGAATGTCTGGAGGACCACACCTGTCGTTGGTTTACGGGTCTCACCGACCTGACCGGGAGAATTAACAAAATAAATTCACCGACCATATCCTCTGATTACCAATCAGAGGACGTATTACATGCCATGACAGGTCAGCATGTTAGGGGTTAAGAGTTTATAGAGAAATTAGAGAAATGGAGAGGTTGGAAAAATAAAGACTCCCTAGCCCTCGGTAACCCTAATAGCATCGGGGTCGGAAGAGAACAAGAGATGACCAAGGTAAGGTCAGATAGAAAAGTTACAGTGAGGAGCAAAACACCAGGAAGTGGAAGTGTGAATGTGTGTGTGTGAGTGTGAATTCAAAGTATAAATACCCCTAAGACCGAAAAACCCACTGTTAAACGAGTAACACCATTTGCCAATAGGCAAGGCCGACCATATAATAATAATAATGATAATTAATAATAATAATAATAATAATAATAATAATAATAATAATAATAATAATAATAATAATAATAATAATAATAATATAATAATATAATATATAATAATATAATATATAATATAATATAATATATAATAATATAATAATGCAATATATACATCCTCACATAAAGGCCATCACCAAAACTCATTTTTCCGAACGTCTATACCAGGCAAGAAACAGTCCTGAACCCGACATTCACACTCACTCAATTCCTTACAAACCATGCAAAATTTCAACAATATCTATACAGAATTGGAACAGTAATCTCACCGAAGTACCTATGCTTAGATGATAACCAAACAGCCATACATCTCTTACTTCACAGCAAGCTGCAAGCCAGGAACAAATCAGCACATTTGAAGAACCCCAACATAGAGTTACGAAAAGTGTTTTCATTACCACGTATAATCCACTTTATACATGACAATTTTTTAAGACATTATATTAATACTAATTTCATAAGCATGTTTCTGAGATTAAATATCCCACGATGTACCCACAGGATGTAAAAAGAACTAAACCGAAGAAAAAACAAAAATTGTTCGAGAACGTCTTTCACAAAAGTCCACATATAGTAACGAATTGTTGTTGAGAAAATTTAAAGACTCCTTCCAATTTAGGAGTTTAACTCTGAAAACACAAGAATTAACACGTTTTGAAGAGATTTTCTGTGCCAGCGAAGAAATAATACTCTGCTGCAGATCCACAACATACCACCGTCCTTCTCCTTGGCCCTACAACTCAAAGAGATGAAATGACAGGGCGACTTTTCCCTTAGGATAGCATATTATAAAGTTGCAATAAATAGTATTGTGTATAAAACAAAATATGTTGTGTTACCACGTGGTGGTGTGGATTAGTTCCTGAATCCTTCTCCTTGTGGTCCTTGGTTCGTCCTCGGCTAGCCTGCTGTTTTATTGATGGTGTTAGAGCTGGCATGTCAACTCTAGCACAATTTCGTGGCCGTGGGCATAAGGCGCTCCGAGAAGGGTAGTGTTATGCACATAGGGACGGTAGTGTTAAGCAAAACAGCAAAACATGGTTGCACAAGGTTAGAAGGAAAAATGAAATAAACTCTTTTTATTATTGTTTCTTCTTTTTTGGTTTAAAAGTATTTATTTACCTAGGTTTTGTGATGATAAGATTTTAAATTAACTACAATAATAATGAAATTATTAAAATATAAATTAATGGTCCAATAACAAAAAAATAATAAAACCACGATAAATAAGGAACATTTACATAACTTTTAACCTTACAAGTCAAAATGAAATACACTACTCCTGTAACATAAAATAAAAATAACTCCACATTAAAACTCTCTTGTGGTCATACTTTGAAGCCAATTGCTCATTTGTTATGCCCCTTTTGTGCTTTTCCGCCAACATCTTATTATTTGAGGAATCATTATTAAGTCTTAGGGTGGACGTAAGGTTATTATCATACAACTTTGCTCTTGGACGGCACTTCAAATTCATTAAAGAAAAAATTGTTCGCAAATGTGTATATTGCCAAACATTCACATAATTATTTCTCTAGCAAATTTCCGGAATTCAGTATATCTTTGTGAATCAAGAGCATGATGAAAACTGACAATATTATTATCACTGTAGCCTTTTTTACTTTTTCTATTACATATAGTAAAGTAGAGGAAGTATTGCATTCCACCCAAAAATTCGATTTCGAGATTTCACCAGAAATATGTTTTGAGGTCACCTGGACCCCAAAAACCATTTTTAGAAAAAGCTCCGTATGTGTGTCTGGCTGTCAGTCTGTGGAAAGCATAACTCAAAAACGAAAAGTAGCTTAAAAATCAAAATTGGTATTTAAGCTTAATGTCTTTCAAAGATGCGACACGAAGATTTCGAAGAAAATTCCTTCACTCCAAAACTACCGTTTACATGGAAAATTTTTCGAAAATTTTTATTTTCTTGAAAATGGCTCAGTGGCAATGGTTGAGATATTTTTATGACAAATGAAATGTATATCTTTAATTTTCTGGCTCTAGCCCACGAAGTCTTATTTACTCTGGGTAGCTTTTGCATAACTGGTAAACTGTAAGAGATAGACCAAATATTACTATACAAAAAATGTAGATCTTGCTAAAATACACAATTTATGTCTGCATAAATACAAGTTTTTGTAGAGTGACCCATTTCGACGATATGCCTTGTTATTTGTGAGTTTTGGAGAATCTATACTTCTGTCAAATGGAACATCGTTATTCATTTTTATAGGTTAACCGTCCAAAGAGAACGGAATCTCAGAGCTTTAAAATATTTGACTATCGCTCAAAGCCCACTGCATTCCCATATTCCCCTTGAACCTACAAGAAAATAAGCGATAAGATAATTCTGCAAATGTTCATCTCCACTAGCACGAAGAAGATATAGGAATAGGATGTTGTAAGAATGGTTAGTACAAGAGTAGAGAAACTCATTTGAGTGTAATACATCAGATGTTTTAGAACTAAATCACAGCATAAATCAGTAAGTTATAGTTGAAGTTTACTGGAACATTCTCGGGATCAATAGAATACAAGGAAAAGAGATCTAGTTTAGATTTAAGAGTTTCCAAATCTGAAAATCTTCCAACAAACTCTCTAACAGTGCAACTACATATGTCACAATACCTATTAATTTCTGTGCTTACGTTAAGAGATAGCAAATGTGGAAGTGGCTTTGCTTTTTCCATGATTGTACAGCTCGGATTAACACTGCCCCAAGAAGAGCAAGCAGGCCCTGCTGTTACAGGCAGCTCCAAAGCGCGCACTTGTACTCAAGTGCACAGTTTGACATTACTGTGATAGAGCATGACTGGTATGGAGTTCTTAAAGCAACGAAACTAGAGACAATTTATACTTTGGCACTGCATTAATTGAAGCAATACATACACACTGATGTTATATACACTAATACTGTTCACAATTCACATAACTAATTGTATTATTGTATCCAACTGCGACAGACTTCCCTGTTTTACGCGTTTTTATTCAGTTTTACTATTAACGATATTGTTAAATACGTTTCCAGCGCACCATTGTCACCTTTGTTCCTTCAAATTTAAACCGGTAGTTTTCCATGCTTAAAATGTTAGGTACTAAATATTTGTTACTTTTACCGTTTACTCCAGTATCCTATGTAACCCATGTTAAATATTTATATAGTAAATTTTGCCTTAAATTGTGTTTATTTTTTCCATTTATATTTATAAGTCACTGTATTGTACCCAGGTGATTATTTAATAATATAGTGTTTAATACTGAAATTTTATGTTTGTAATGTTGCAAAGTTTTGTTTTTGGTTTTCATAAGCTTAAAGTACTTCAGCCATTGTAAGTTGTTTGAACTGTTATATCGTGATGAATGTTAGAGAATTCCTTGCGGTTAACTAGAAAAAACATGAGTCAGTTGAAATATTTAATGCCGTGCTGGAATATTCCCTTGGTAGCTCAGGTGGTTAGAACAGTAGGAAGATAGTCTGATGATGCATGGTTCAAATCCCAATACGCCCTACCTTCCAACTTTAGCCTACAAATAGCACGTGTGAAAGAATAATGGTAATTATTGATAAGCATGCTTTAGTATTGTGAGAAAATGAGTGGGGTGGGAAATGGAATTATACACTATTAACAAGAATATTAATCCATTTAAGGATAATTCGCTTACTGACATGGGAAAATCGATCCTCAGAAGCTCTCGCCTAAGATATTTTGTTAGCTCTTATAATTGAGCAAGAAAGACGTTTAGTCTGACTGCCGTGACTACATTTATTTACACATTGTATTTTTCCACTTTCAGGGATCATGACGACGAATCTTCCGTGTTCGATGCTGTGAGCAAACTGAATGAAGTGAGAGGTGTGAAGGGACTGGGCAGATTCTTCAAGCAGATTGCACAAAGCGCCCGTTCTGGGAGTCAGGATGATTTCCTGGGTTGTGTCAACGTACCTCTGCAGGTAAACCAAATTACAAACTGACAGCTTAATTCAGATAAAATGGGACATAATGTTGCACCTGTTCTTTGGCTAAATACTGCCCTTTTCTGTGGTATACGATTCTAGAAACTCATTAGTAAATAAATGCCTGTTACAAATTCTTTTATTGTATAGTTTTCTGAGTGTACATTATGTCTTTTTGTTATTAACAGTTTATTCTAAGAACTTTTAAGCTGGTAAGAATGTCCTTGTATAAGGAACCTTAATTTCAGCGCTCAGAAGCTTATTTCACAAAAGGAATTTCATTCTTTATATCCAAAAACAATATTTAGCAACAAAAATCTCCCAAAATATAGTTGTTTAACAGGACTTCCACATAATATTTGAATTATTTTCACGTTACAAGCTACGCAAAGTTAGGTACTTTATATTTTTATACACACGTTTTCTGCACTCAGAATGATTCTACGACTCACAAATTTGCAATTATTGAAGTATACGTAATCTAAAATGTAATTTGCAAATAGGAAATTTTCGAAACACTGTTTTTGAATAGGATTCCTGGCTGGTCTCCCAATTGTGCAAGATTATAAGCCCTGTTAGACAAGTATTTCTTATTTTAATCTGTTACATAAGAATCTCAATGTTGCCCATTTGGTTACGCTGTTGACCTGTCACCGTTCATATAGAAGAGAGTTAGAGAGTGCGTATACTAAACAGTGTTATAAGCATACAATAAGGAAATTAACTTGTTTAATACGCAAATATAGCGCGGTAAATATGTATAACTGCACCTTACAAATTTTGTTGCGGCAACTCTTTTCTTGCCACAACTATGAAATATTTTACTTGGAATCTTTTATCTTCAGATCATAGACATTCAGACCATTCACTTTTGAATCAACGTGCAATATTTGCCTGTTTACAAAAGTCCTTTCTTTCAGGATATTCCCTCAACAGGTCTGGATTGCTGGTATCAGCTAGAAGCTCGCACTCAGCGATCAAATGTGCAAGGTAGAATACACTTGAAGTTGTGGCTTTCAACTCGAGAAGATCGTGGTAACTCGGAGGAAGACAACTGGGCAGAAATTCGACAACAGGAACGTCTGCATTCCATTTTCATAGCTTACGAGCTCGCACACTCCTCGGTGAGTAAACCTTAAACTGCCATAACTCAAATACATCTTTCTTCCATATGCTCAGAGAGCAACTAAAGACTTTGTTAAAAACTATGTCTGA
>CM060961.1:144890537-144923037 GCA_030765045.1 Tenodera sinensis | reverse complement strand
AAGAAATCGAGTATTTTCACTTCCCAAGTTTATCAAAGGACTTAAATGTGTTTTTCATATGATTTTTTCGATGATAGTGAATAATAGAAATATTTACTTCTTTTAGGACTTACAAGGCTGTCTAGGGTCAGACACCTGTCGGGGAGCAGACGAACCTGTGGACCGGACAGAATGAAGACCTGGAAGCGGGTGGTCAGCCCAGCACCAGGTATGAGAGTGAGAAAGAGGATGATATGAAATGCAGGCGATGTGGATGAGTGGAAATTCGATAGAACAGTTGGTGGAATGAATGGGGGGGGGGGGCAACCGGAGAACCCGGAGAAAACCCGCTCAGACACCACTTCGTCCACCACAGATACCACATTGCGGGTCCCTGGGATCGAATCCGGACCGCCTAGGTGATTGGCAAATGGTATAACTACTCGGCCACGGCGTCCCTAATAGAAGTATTTACACGAGAAAAAATTCATTACTATCAGCTGTTCAAAAACAGTATCAAGTTCATGCCACTATCATGACGGCGAACTGGTTGATCTATTGTTCGTGCTTAATAGGGCTTACCAAACCAGCCAACAACTGAAGGTGAGATGGCTGCTTGCGCTGAAGAGCTGTATTTAGACTTTGTGTGAGTTAAATTGTAAGTAGGTTATAACAAATACATTAAGATTTAAATGGTGAAATTTAGCTATCAAATATGATTAAAATTGCATGTCTGTAAAACGAAATATGCATGTCAATAATTGGAGGTTTTAATAGTTTCAATTTCAATATATTTATTAACATTTGTTGTGAAAATACAAAACGAACATTGTACTGAAATTTCGGCTTCCCACGCATAATAAATGTGGAAAGTGAATAAAAAAGCTCTATCCTTGAAAAAAATAGTTTGCATCCAAATAATAAGAAATCGAATGCATATATCTATTGTTGTGTTAGAAAGAGGTGCTTCATGTGGCATATAGTCGAGCTGCATAAGAGATGTTATCTAAGCCAGGTAATTCCTACAAACTCCTCCATTCATTTCAATATCGCCTCTTTCCTTGCTCATATGCCGCAGCTTATTCAGCCACAGGAGAATGCCTTGTGGAAAAATCTGAGGTGCTGATGTTGCAATCACTAATAATTGGCGATCGTAACTTAATTCCCAATTCTCTGTCTAGGGAACCTAGACTCTTTCATTTGTAGAGAAGATTTGTGATTCAGAAGGGGCGAAGAAGGATCTGGTCAGCAGAGTGGAACGAGGAATATAAATTTACTTTCTCTACAGCTATTTCTACACAGGTTTATTTCAATAAAATCAAGCGGATAGAAAATTAAGCTTTAATAAAAATAGTTTGTACACCCACTTGAGAATAGGGAATGTAGCATACTTTAGGTCTTATTGTAGGTAGAGAAAGTATTGCATTCCATTCAAAAACTGACTGGATTTCACCATAACACCATTACATGGAAAAAAACATTCATTACCTTTCGTTTTTCAAAAATGATTCCGACGATTTTTATTAACATGACGTATATTTCAGATATTTAAATGACTAATAAAATTAATATATTTAATATTTATGAATAACCTGCGAAGTTGTCTTTATAATGACTGAACTATATATCCTTTACTTAACTAGTAAGTCGTAAGAGATTGAAGAAGCATACTGCGAATTCATTGTCTAATAACATGTTTCGTGGCGTTAACCATTTATAAAATACTTCATATTGCATGTTTTAGGGATCAACGCATGTGTTGTTCCGCGCACAATACTATGTATTTGGTATTTAGGTTCAATGCCTTTCTAGGATGCAACACGAAGATTTTGAAGAAAATTTCTCCACTCTAAACTACATTTTACATGGAAAATTTTGATTTTATTGAAAATGGCTCTAACGAGTTTGATTAAAAGCCATATGTTTGAGTTTTCTTTTTGGCAAATGAAATGTATTTCTTGAATTTTCTGACGGATGTCTTTTGCATAACTGGTAAACCGTAAGGGATAGACCAAGTCTTAGTATACAAAAAATGTAGATCTTGCTAAAACACAGAATTTATGTCCAAATTAATTTTTTTTTTTTTTTTTTTTTTTTTTTTTTTTTTTTTTTTTTTTTTTTTTGTGGAGTGCACCATTTCGGAGATATTCCTTGTTATTTGTGTGAGTTTTGGAAGACTGAAAACATTCATCAAATAGAACATCGTTATTCATTTTTATATGTTGGCCGTGCAAAGAGAATGGGATTTGAAAGCTTTAAAAGAGATGACTATCGCTCAAAGCCTACTGTATTCCCATATTCTCCTTGGATCTACAAGGAAATAAGCAATAAGATAATTTGTACAAATGTTTATCTCAACTAACACGAAGAAGATATAGGAATAAGAGTTTGTAAGAATGGTTAGTACAAGAGTAGAGAAAGTCATGTGAATGCAACACATCAGATTCTTAAAATAGTTTCTTCCTGAATATAATGGCGTGAAATAACATGCTTAAATCATTAAAGTATAAAATTCTACAGTGACGGGCATTCAAAATACTCTTGTATTGAGAAAACTTGTTTACATCACGAGAGATAGTAGCACTAAAACAAAAAAAGCACGTATACTGTAATGGATCTGTTTATGCATTTTATATACCAACATACACCTGATTTATTAAAATTAAGAATGTCCCCCATTTATGCTTAAAATGAATTTCATTTTACCTTGCATCTTTTTGTGAAGAATGTGACTGATTTGCGATTAATCATTTATATGTTGTATGTATTCATTTTAGAACTTCGGGCACCTCAAACTACTACTGGTCTCCATGTGATGCCTTTGACATTCCATTCTCTTTGCACGGCTGGAACGTAAAAAACAAAATGATTTCCGTTTGTGAAAAAAAAATAATATTTTAAAATTCAAACAAACTGAAAGGAATATATTGGAAATGGTTATCTCCACAAGGAAAAGTTACTTGAAACAAATTGTGTTCTAGCGATATCTAGATTTTTGTGTAGTAAGATTTGCCTATCTCTTGCGGTTTACAAATTATGCATAGATCGTTCAGAATGAAGAGGACCTTAGCGGCCATTCCCAGGAAGTTCAAGATATTTTATCAGGAAAATTTAGTGTCTTAATCAAAATCGTTGAAACCAATTTTGAGAAAATCAAAAATTGATTGATCAAAAATTGAACATTCGTCCATGTAATGAGTAGTTTGGTGGGAAGATTTTGTTGAAAATCATCGTATAGTATCCTTGGAAAACGCTGAACTTAAATACCATACACAGAGAGAGAGACATTTTTCTAAATTACTTTATTTGTTTAAGAGATCTCAAAACATGTATTTCCAGTAAAATCTTAGTATCCAGTTGTTGGTTGGAAATCAATACATTCTCTGGCTACCATGAACGTGATAGAAAAATTAACTCTACTAGAGTTCTCAAATTATACAAAAATTCAAAGCTAATGAAGCGAAATTGACTGGCTATTACATGACACGACTTATACAATATATACCTGACTGTATGCAAGGTAAACTGACCTGTCTTATCCCTAGCTTAGGACATGAATTTATAACCGCAACTATATCTGCTCCTCTGATAATATCCACACATTCACCCACAAGGTAATGCTAGGTAATTTCCTGGTAATGCTAACCATTAAATAGCCATGTGATTTCATTCTCAATAATGCGAGTAAATGACCTACAAATTTACTCATTTTATAAGTTGAATAAAGAAATTGGTGAAGTTTGAAAATGTTTCCTTGTGTAATATGCGAATAATATAAATTGCTTTAAACACTGAATTTAAATGCAAGAAAATTACTAAATGACACAGAGCAATACAATTATAAAAGTCTGATGTGTTGCGCTCACATGACTTTCTCTACTCTTGCACCAACCATTCTTACAAACTCTTATTCCTATATCTTCTTCATTAGTGGAGATAAATATTCGCAGAAATTACCTTATTCTTTATTTCTTTGTAGGTGCAAGGGGAATATGGGAATACAGTAGGCTTTGTGCGATAGACAAATCTTTTGAAGCTTTGAGATTCCGTTCTCTTTGCAGGACTAACATATACAACAATGAATAGGGATCTTCCATTTGGCGAAAGTTTGAGTATTCCAAAACTCACACAAATAACAAGGAATATCTCCGAAATGGTTCACTCCACAAAAAAACATTCTGATGTGTTGCACTCACATGACTTTCTCTACTCTTGTACTAACCATTCTTACAAACTATTATTCCTATATCTTCTTCGTGTTAAGATAAACATGTACAACTTATCTTATTGCTTATTTCCTTGTAGGTGCAAGGGAAATGTTAGAATATAGTAGGCTTTGTGCGATAGTCAAATGTTTTAAAGCTTTGAGATTCCGTTCTCTTTGCACACTTAACATATAAAAAAAATGAACAACGATGTTCCATTTCACGAAAGTTCTAAGTTTCCCAAAACTCACGCACATAACGAGGAATATCTCCTAAATGGTTCACCCTACAAGAAAATTTATTCAGACATAAATTGTGTATTTTAGCAAAATCTACATTGTTTGTATTGTATGATTTGGTCTATCTCTAACGGTTTACCAGTTATACAAAAGTCGTCCAGAGTAAATACGACTACAGGGGCTATAGCCAGAAAATTCAAGATATACATTTCATTTGTAATCAAAATATCTCAAACATATGACATTTTAATCTAAATCGTTAGAGCCATTTTCAAGAAAATGAAAATTTTCGAAAAATTTCCCATGTAAAGGGTAGTTTAGGGTGGGGTTATTTTCTTCAAAATCTTCGTGTCACATCCTTGAAAGACCTTAAATACCAACTTAAATACCAACTTTGGTTTTTAAACGACTTTTCGTTTTGAGTTATGCTGTCCACAGACTGACACACAGACACACACGGACCTTTTTCTAAAAATGCTTTTTTTGGATTCAGGGGGCCTCAAAACATATATTTCGGATTCAGGGGGCCTCAAAACATATATTTCCGGTGAAATCTCGACATCGAATTTTTGGGTGGAATATAATACTTCCCCTACTTACCAGTAGAGAAAGCCAAAAAGTTATTTGGATATAAATTGTGTGTTTTAATAAGATCTAACGTAGCGCAGGTGGTAGCGCGCTTGCCTCTGGCGCGGAGGACCCGGTTCGATCCCGGTACCAGCATGAGGATTTATCCCCTTTGGGAGGTCTGGCACGGGGTGCACTCAGCCTCGTTAGTTCCGAGGGGAACAACTGAGGAGCTACTTGATAGAAAAGTAGCGGCTCCAGACCGCATAACTGGCCGGGAGGTATCGGGACGCTGACCCCACCAATGACGCCTGTAGTGGGCCGAGGTTGGGGACGCAGCGGCTGGGCGGTAAGGCTTAGCTCTACATGGCCTGTTGTGCCGGGGCTTAGTTTGGCTTAGTAAGATCTACATTTTTGTATAGTAAGATTTTGTCTATCAGTTATGCAAAAGTCATCCAGAGTAAACAGGATCACATGGGCTTTAGCCAGAAAATTCAAAATATACATTTCATTTGTCATACAAATATCTTAAGCATATGGCATTTTAATCGAAATTGTTACAGACAATTTCGAGAAAATCAAAATTCTAGAAAACTTTTACATGTAAAGGGTAGTTTTAAGTGGATCAATTTTCTTCAAAATTTTCTGTCACATCCTTGAAAGACATACAGCTTTGGTTTTCAATCCACTTTTCATTTTTGAGTTATGATGCACACACACACACAAGCACAAGCACGGACCTTTTTCTAAAACTGCTTTTTTGGATTTAGGGGGCCACAAAACATGTTTCGGTGAAATCTCGACATGGAATTTTTGGGTGGAATGCACTTAGTAGAGAAAGTAAAAAGACTTAAAATAGAAAAGGATCAATGAGCTAATAAATTTGAACTTTTATAATTGTGTCGCAAGATAAAACTTTATGTACACGTTAGTAATCCCTCTGATGCAGCAATTAAAATATGCCATCACAACATGATTTCTCTCAAGTTACTCCATATCGGCTAGAGCCAATCATGCTCGGCATGTATCTGACTATAACAGCTTGGCTGACAGCAATTGTTGAAAGGTTCGAGATGCTTGTCAAAGTAATTGACCATAGTAAACACTGATGTGTTACTCCAGAACCTAAATACGTAGTTCCCAGTTTTCTTGCTGTTTATAACAGCACGAAGAACTTTCAGCCCTTGCAGCGTTTACAGTCACACACATAAGTGCTCTGGATAATAGTGAGAGTCATTACTGGTTTCTCATTTGCATTTTGCTTTTAGTGTGCATCTTGGGAATGGAACGGGGAGTTGCCTCACGTCGCTCTCACAATACTACATCAGCACGCCATCCAGGGCGACGTCACGGACCTGCAACTGGCTATGGTCCGCTGGATAGCATACGCCAAGAAGGCGCAGGAGTTATCCCTTGACTACAGGGTGTTGTTTAAACTACTGCAGGAGCTGGACCAGCAGTGGGATCTCCTTACACTTACGAAGGAAGAGGTAAGCTCTAAAGCTGACTTATTTGTATTAATTTTCTCTGCCTCTCAAAAATCGTTACTTTATAGAGCACAATCGAGCAGCATCGCTAGACAGTAAATCAATTTTAGGTTTTCAGGATTGTTGGTATATAGGTAAATACATATCAAAGTAAAGTACCTAATTTTATTGTTTCACCACTCCTTTATTTCCCAAAATGCTCCTGTCAGCAAAGGAATTCAAGCGCTATTCGACACAATTGTATTAAGATCAATACCACAGATTACAGATTACAAGTTTGTTCATAAAAGTTTTTACGTGGTGCCAGAAAATGGACCTCGTCTTACAGGATGCAATTTTCATAGGTCTACTATTATTAACATTCTATAGTCTTTTTGGTTTATGTAAAACCCATGCGGTGACCATCTGTAGGTCACCAAGAACTGTTTTATTACAGATTAATGTCTCTATGATTTAAGAAACTGAGTTTCTTCTATTGCTATATACATGTACACGCGCACATACACACACGCGCATGGGTACGGCCGAGTGGACAGACCATTCGCTTCTCACCAACGCGGCCTGGGTTCGATCCCAGGCACCGCATGTGGCATTTCTGGTGGACGAAGCGGCGCTGGGCCGGGTTTCCTCCGTGTTCTCCGGTTTCCCCCACCATCATTCCACCGGTGCTCCATCTTCATTCCATGTATCATCTGTGTCACCGCCTGCGGTACCGTGTGCAGTAAAAGCGGGCGTTAAACACTACAACAACAAAGCGCGTGGGTGCACGCATACACTCACACTTGGACACACACCGTACATCCCACATAAGACCGCATACACACATACACACTCACTGCACCAGTAAATGCATCCAAATCTTGCTTATGCATACTCAGATACCATTTGGATCTTGCGGTAGGTAACTTTTTGGCTCTTTATTGACTACTTGAATTCCGCATGAAATTATGGTAGTGATGACGGTGGTGGTGGCGTTGGCAGTGGCGGTGGTGGTGGTGCAGGATTAAGGACGTTCAACTACTTAGTCTTCTGTGACCTTGTAAAACGGACCATGGCAAAAGCCAGAGATAAATTTCAATATAAAATTGAAGTGGCCAATGCGTAACCGAGCCACAATCATCTCCTCGCGACCTGATCGCAAGAAGAGTTACCTAGTTTGTCGGAAGTTCTTTCACTTCTCTAAGCTTATTACCGCGTAGAGCTGACCACTCTTTATGCCAGCGCGGCAGCGCCGCTTTCCGCACTCCTACGAGAGATGGTAATACTGGGTTCTTTGGTTGCCCCCTGTAACGCACGAGAGACAACAAGAACTTGGTGCTTCTTTAGTGAAAGATCATTTGGTAAGAAGAGCAACTTAAAACTCTATATAACGGATAATATAGCACAAGAACCAAACGCCAACAGAACATGACGGTGTGACGTTGATCCAATATCTGCCAATACAACACTTCATTTTTATCCAGGAGCCACTAAAAATGTTGTGTGGAAGGAAAGTGTTATGTAAAATATGCAGTGGAGTGAACTATTTTATTTCAAGTGGAAAATTGCCAAATCAATGTTTACATACCTTGTGTAGAGCTATATATATATATAATAAAATGGGTTCAATCTTTAAATTTCTTTGCAGTGAATTTTTGCCTGTATTCCTTATCTAGAGTACAAATTACAGATCTTAAACGAGATCACATCTATCCTATACAGTTAGTCCTGTATGTCAATGTGTTTTAGGAATTAGGAATATACATCTTTGAAATTATTAAAAACACACACACACACACACAAACACACACACACACACACACACACACACACACACACACACACACACACACACACAATTTCAGGTCGGTTCATTTTAAATGTCAAGGAATCAGATTGTAATGTAAAATGCATAGGCCAAACTTTTAAACTAGTTGCAGAGATATTAATTTGTTATTTTTTTACTGTTGAAAAATGGCTCAATACAATAAAGTTATTTTAAAAACGGTTCATTTGTGATAAACTCTTTAATTCAATTATAGAGAACGTTTTTTTTATTATGGCAGCAGTTTCGGAGAAAGTAAGTATTAAATATAAGAATTCAATTTTTTTTTTCCTTCAACATCTGCACAATGTGTTGTATTTAACAACGTCAAACCAAGCACCTTGACAAAAATTCATCTCATTTTTGCATCCTGTTACGAACAGGTAGGTATAAAACTGCATAAGTACATGTGTAGAAAAATTAGAAAATGAGAATTTACGGATAAATTTTATCCAAGAAAAAGGACTTCAAAGATTAGGACGCTAAAATAGCCCTTCTGACGTCATGCTGTTTTAAATGAATATAATGCATACTTTTCTTCTGCTAAATTAGTACTATTTAAAGATTCCTGGAGCTTCTCTGTATGGTTTGTTCACTTTTATATAGACAAAACTTTTACTAAGCATAGGCAAAATGTTTACTACAATTTTATAAGCATCTAAACCTAAAGGCAGATATTTTAATCGCTGTATGATATGCTTTAAAAGTTCGTGGAGCTATAACAATTACTTGACAACCAAAATACTGGGTTTATAGTGTAACACTAAAATCCAAGTTTGTGAATCTAACAGCTTTGAGCTTTTTCAGATAGATATCCTTGAGAATACTTCAGTTTTTAAATTTACATTAAAGATAGGATCAACTTAAGATTGAACTTAGTAAAGGGTTCCAAGTTATGGCTACTATAGCGTGGAGTAAATAGGTGGCAGACAAATACCTTAATTTGATGATTAAAGGTAGTTAATATTAGAATAATTATGTTAATTTTACTTTTTTTCTTACAAACCTGTTGAAACAAAGGATTTCTTGACCCTACACTAGGACAAGGCAGTGTCTACGCCGTTTTTGCAAACCCTTCAAGGAGTTCTTAGTAAGGCTTATATATGTACTTTCAAACTCGCAATTGAGTTTAAACTATCACTAAATACAGTGCTCAATATTCATGAATTATTCCGTCTGTTTCATTAAAATAAAGACTGATTTTATTTTGGATATTGTGAAAGTAATTACAGATTTATACAGTCTTACATCATCTGCCAGCGAGAAGAGGATTGAGTTAAAAGCCTTTTGGAAAATAAGATTATAACAAAGGCATTTATGCCATCGAATTTGTAGCAACACAGTTCTCGTAGCACGAAATCTAGCCCATTAACTGAACATCGTTTGCAGATTGCTTCTACTGCTTTAATGACGTCATTATCTGAAAACGTCGACCTTTTTTTATTTCCGGGAGCAACCAGGAGGTACAGAAAATGGGGTGCGTTCTAAAGTGCACGGAGAGTGGGTGAAGAACAGCTGCTCTTTACATCCGGAAACTTATTATTATGGGACAGGCTTCAAGTAGAGGCAGCTCGATCTTCTTTTGCTACTGCTCTTCTTCGCTTATTTTAGTCTTGAAAGTAAAGATTTCTGCAGTGATTCAATTAGAAACTCCAATTTTTTTATGCAAATGCTTCTTCTTATGCATCACCGAGTGTATTTTACTAATGTGTTTGATAATTGTTACCTTCATACTGACGGAAGATACATACTTAACTGATTATGTAATAAAAACACACTTTTTAGCAATTAGCAGGAGAAATATATGTATTCATTTTTCTATAGCTTGCTGTTTTTTCAAAGGTTACTTTTTAAGCAATTAATGCGCTAAAGCAAGTTGGCCACGCATTTTGAGCTTGGGTCGCTAGAATTATAGAATTATTTGGAAAGACCATCTAAATTTACATTAACCTCTTTCTTAATCCTGTATGTAAAATATTATAGGAGTAGTAATGAAGTATTCAGGTAGGTGTAGCCGTAGGCCGATATATAAAACACGATGTTTTGAAACGTATTCAGTTATTCGTATTATTTACATTTTCGTTTTGAAGGTAATTGTAATTTTACACATCTTTTTAAAAGTAGTATAAAAGCAAGCATATTGTGACGCTGGGCGCGACGCAAAACAGAGAACTATCGGGCCGGGTTTCTTCATTCCACATGCCGAGCCGGCGAGCGGGCAAAGGCGTTCTAGGTCAAGCTTTGCCTCGTGCAAATGTTTGTGTCTACGTTAGAAACAAAAATTGAAGCGGCTACACAAAAGAGGCTTTCTCCAGAACTTTCGAGAAAGATCTGGCCACGTGATTACAACGTGTGTGTATAAGTCGAGAAAGGTCCGTGTGACGTCATCACCCCTATATCAGGAGACGAGTAACAGCAGAGGAGCGAGTTTTACGGTTACAGATATTAGTCGGTAAGTGTATCAGTGAGTGCGAGACAGCTGTGTGAGTGTCGTCGTGAAAGATATGTCGGTCGTCGTGAAGAAGATTCTAACAGGCTTCGAGTGATTGATTGTAACGTCGTAGTTAAGGTATGAGAGACAGAGAAAGTTAAGAAAGACACTGAAAAGACTGCGCAAGGTTACAAGAAGTAAAAATGGTGAGTTGTAATAGCTCAAAAGACTGGACTGTGTTAACGACGAAAAGAAAACTGTGTATTTGTGATAAAAGTTTAGAAGACGCTAAAATGATAGAAAAGTAACCGGACTGATTTTGTCGTTTTTATCATACTGGTGTTAGGAAGTGGGATTATCTAATTGTCATTTTGTAACAATATTAACGTATGCTCGTAATAGGAATACTCCTTATAACATTATTTAATAACAACATTCCGACAAAGATTGAAGACTTACAATAATGTGATTCTTTATTTTCTTATTTCCTTTCTCAATATTAGGTATAACCTTTATGTGGACAGACTTTAGCAGGGTGTGAATGTTGTGCATAATTAATAACATTTATGACAGAAAAAGTTGGCCCATAAATAAATGTGTATCTAAATTTGCATGTGAGCCTCAGAGCAAGATTGTGAATTTCAGGAAACTGATCTGAAGCGACAAATCTCAAAATTAGAAGAAGCCGGTCATCCACAATGCTCTTTAAATTTGTCACAAAGTCCTAAAGTGGTTTCAGATTTCTTTTATTTCTAAAAATGTGGTTATTTATGGATATCATACCCTAAAATGCAATTTCGAATTTATGATAAATCGATGTTACTCTTTTCGAATTCGAAAGAGGAAGAGAATATGTTCACTTCGGATCATGAGCTATTTGTGGTCTATTTGAAATGCCTTGACGGGAATAAATAACTCATATACTTTTAGGTGAAAGGGACTCACAAACATTATAACATGATATGCTACTAAACTCGTATCTAGTTGAAATATAATTATTTCAGTTAAACTCCAAAGTTTTAAAACGTTGAGCTCCTGCCTATACTTTTCCTCATTCAGTATTTTCGCTCCTAAATTCTGTAGGAAACAAAGCACGTAGATGTTCTGTATCTGTTGTCTGTGACAGGAAGTCATAGCGCACAAAGCAGTTCTAAATTCCAGCACTTAAGTTCAAAGGCTGCACTCAAGAGCAGCCCATTAGTCTTCGTATCTCGGTGAAAGGAATACGGGATCCAGGTGTGCGGTAACATTGGCTTCCCTACTCTTCCTGTTACTTCTCCTCTTTCCCAGTCCTGCACAGCCGTTTAACTTTTTCAAAAAGGCACGAGGTTATTTTACATTGGGAAACCATCCCAGTAAAGAATTTCGATTCCAGTTGGCTGAAATGTAGAGTACAAAATAGCATATTATTTAAGTTTAATGCAGCAGATTCTTGAATGAAGTCATTTGGTTAATACGTTGATGAGGGGGAGAAAGTTGTATCATGCTGGCCTCTGACATTCTGATGTGAACATTCTCCATGCATTAGTAGTTTCCCCAGGTAAGAGTGCCAGTTTGTGGTAGGTACATTCCTTCGCAAAACCTTTGTCTACTAAAGTGGCAACTCTCTTGATGCTTTACTTAGAGTGTTTAATTCAGATTTTTGCAATGGATATTGCAAAATCCGACAGCACTATTAGAAGGCAGTGATCAAGAGAGAAACTGAAGTTTCCTGGGGATAACTCTAAATAACATTACTGGCCTTCTAAGTCGATGCGGTTTACAAAAACATACAGAGAGGTGTCAAAAGATTAATAGACATCAGTCGACATAAAATTGAATCTTCCTCTCCATCACGCTTTAGACCAGGCATCGCCAATTCTGCTCTCGCGAGACAGCGCCTCGCAACTTCCACTGCACAACATTCCTCTCCTCGCTTAGACAGCAATATCAATGGCGGCCCAACCTATCACATACGTGGGAGTGAAGCTCGATAAGGGTCTGACTTTCCGGGAGCACATCCGGGACTTGTCGCATAGGGCCTCGCATCCATGTTAAGGTCCAGGATGCATGTTACCTTGAAGCTACGCCTTTTTCCGGCCCGTTCTAATGTACGCCTGCGAAATTGGGACATGGTCGCAGATTCCCATCTCTTGCGTCTGCAGCGTGTACAAAATAGAGGAGAGGACTTCGGATAATCTACCCTGCATGCCACAGATTCCCATTGAGACTACAGCACGAGGCCTTATCTCTTCTGTATATGGAGGATTAAATTAGGTGCCGGGCTGCAAAATTGTACAACTCATTGCCACAACATCGGAGCGCCCTGGTTAGGTCTCTTGGGGATCATAACCCAGAGAACACACACTTGTGCGTCACCGGATTCCCCACATGGCGGTATATTCGGTAACAGCGGAGTCGTCGGTCTGGGTGGCTCGTTGGTTAGATGCTGGCCTACTGATCCCAAGATCGAGGGTTCAAATCAGCACCAGAACGATGGTTTTTAAGTGTGCTTAAAAATTACAGCCCTATGTCAGTAGATTTACTGGCATGTAAAAGAACTCCAGTACACCGGCGACGCTGATGTGATTCTGACAGCGTCGTTAAACAATAAAATAATAAATGATAGAAACAAAGGAGTTAATCAACCAGCAGCAAAAGCTGAACTCCTAGGATATGCTTGGATTTCTAAATTCAAAATTTAAAATCATCCATATTTGGTTCCGCTCTCCAGCGGTGCCCAACGACACTGACTGATCGCCTCTGAGGAGCATAAATTGCTCCCTTCTATCTAACCACAACCTCATTCTCATCCGCTACCCTGCTAAACCCCACATCCTATCATGAAAGTAGTTAAGCCCTAAAAGGGCAGGTACAGTATGACACACCTAGAGCTGCCCTCAGTCTGCCAACAACAAAGCGAACCGTTATCCGAGCTCTGCATGTTCTACTGACAGTAAGGTTTTCAAAACCTTAACGAAAACTACATTTAGGGCTGAATGAGAGAAGAAGTATATCTTCTATAGTAAAAACGAGAATGTACGATGTACGATGATTATTAATGCATGTTAACAGCAATAATGTGCTACGATATTATGTGAAATGTCACAAAGACCATGCTGCCATATTGGGTAAATATATTACGGACTTGGTGTGTACGTTAATGGTAATTAATATTAAATACACAAAATATTAGCGACTTCCTACACGAATGTAATTGTCATAATTTGATTTCCGATACAAGTGTTGTACATGAATACGTAGATTCGATGATTAGGGCGATTTCATTTTAAGTCAGGAACGAATGATAGCGCTACAATACTTAAATAAGCGCACCCTAGCAAATGTGATAGACATGGCGATACACAAACTCCAAATATTTATTTTATTTATTCATTCAGTTCAATACAGTGGAATACACAATTGAACCATAGTAGGGTATATATAGCGATTCTGCCCCACTTAGCATAAATATCCCATTAATCAAATCCTGTCACGTCCCCCCCCTCCCCCCTCCCCCTCCCCCTCCCCTTGTCCCTCCACCCCCACATGTGGGAATTTCCAAAAGGTAATAGCGACTCTGCCCCACTTAGCATAATTTCCCCATTAATAATCCGCCCCCTCACACTCCTCTCCCTCCCCCCCCCCCTTAAGTGACATGGGTATTTCTTTGGACACGTGGGAATTCCGAAAAAAGAGAGTGGATGGTCTGTCGCGATCAGGATGACAAAGGAAGGATAATTAATGACCCCCGTCCCCCCTGACCCTCCTATTCTAGTGTCTGCATGTGTTTTCGAAAGAAGAATGTGAGGGTAAGAAACCCTACAATGAATGGCCCCTTACAGATCTTGATATATTTATGTGACAGTTGGAAATGTTTCCCTCGGACAGTTTTTGAAAAGAACACGATACAACTTGCAAGGGGGCGAGCATAGAGGATGACAAAGGAAGGGTAATTAATGACCCCCGTCCCCCTGACCCTCCTATTCTAGTGTCTGCAGGTGTTTTCGAAAGAAGAACGCGAGGGTAAGAAACCCTACAATGAATGGCCCCCTTTCAGATCTTGATATATTTATGTGACAGTTGGAAATGTTCCCCTCTGACAGTTTTGAAAAGAACAATGCTTCATCTTGCAAGGGGGCGAGCATAGACATACACATTTTGCCTGTCTGAACAGGCTTAGTGTTTTTCTCTTAACAAAGCAGCCAAAGATCGCCCACCTGCAGGAAGAAACCTTTTCAATAGCGAAAGGATACTTCTGTATTGACGCGTGGACCACCCATGTGGTCCCCCACTGAGAGGGTTTCCCTGCCTTCCCTCACAATGACCGTCCAACCCCTCCAACACTTCAATGGTTCCCACACAGTGGGGACAAAAGGAAACCTGTAACATAACTCTTAGCAGAAAAACAAACTTACAGTTCGACATAACGAAACTGCATTCTTCCGAAGAAAAACCTATTCTCACTGAAATTTTCGGACCGCACACATCCTTGACTTTGCACTAGCCATTAAGCGGAAGGGTAATGAGGCTTTTACATTCACAAGGCTTTATCGGTCCACTTTTCCTGTGTCATGTTTTCTAGTTTTTGTTCTTTATTTATCTATTTTGTTTATTTTGGATTCCTTATGGACTTCAATGATGTCTCGCACAATCAACGCAAGCACTATCTCACGATCTTTTACGCTCATAGAGTTCTCTCTACACACGTTTCTTACTGTGACATGATTGTTTGCATTCTGTTAATCCTCATGAAAATACTGGCTTATACTCGCATTTAATTTCAGTATTATTTTATAAATAACGTTATTTTATACTTGCAACATTCATTTTGTGTATAGTATCATGTTCGACGATCAGAGAGGCTGTTTCTCGTTTCTTTCAAGCAAATTTAAGCTTTGACAACATGTTACTTAAGCTGAAAATATTGTCTCGTCTGTTACCCTCACGCAACTTTCTCTACTCTTGCCCTAACAATTAATACAAAATGTTATTTGCACTAACATCTTCGTGTTAGCTGAGATAAACGTTTTCACAAATTATCTCCCTGCTTATTTCCTTTTATGTGCAAGGGGGGATATTAGAGTAAGGAAGGCTTTGTGTACTGATCAAAAGCTACATGCAATTCCACTGAAAAAGCATTCACAAGGGAATTTTTTGGGTCCATCCACATCTCTTGACTTCGCATTTGTTTATGTTCCCAAAACTCAACTAAAATCATGGAAATATCTCCAAAAAATCCTACAGGCACACACACATACTCACACGTAAACACACACACACACACATACACCCCGCACACATGCACACAAATACACATGCACACCTACACACATGAATGCACAACCACACACACATACACCCCGCACACATGCACACAAATACACATGCACACCTACACACATGAATGCACAACCACACACACATACACACACACACACACATGCACACACAAACAGACATACATACGCGCAAACACACGCACAAAACCGCATAAGCTTCATTTATAATTTCCTTAAATTAAGGACTTTATGTTAGCCAATGCATCACTTTTCACAAGGATACTCTACTCAGTTTTCTTTGTGAAATATCCGGGGTGTTTAAGAGGACACTTATTTATACATTTATTTTCTTATTTATAGTATCTTACAAGATTACTATGCTTGTTTAATCCTAGCAAGTAATATTTTCTAAATCGCACCAAAGAATAACGATACCACAATGCAGGAACAGTAAGCACCCCGAGGAACGTAGCTGAATCATTGAACCATCAGCAATACAGGTTTCAAAGTAATGGGCAAATTTCAAACACTAAGTAATATCTCGCCTTATTATTAGTTTCTTTATTGACAAATTCGAGAGTTCTGGTCAAAGTAATTACTGCAATAACATATGTTAACATATATAATAACCCCTTTCAATCATACAGAAAATTCTTTTGACTTCATTTCTACATAAACACAAATATTAAAAATCTGATGTGTTACACTCACGTGACTTCTACCCTCTTGTACTTCCCATTCTTACAAAATCTTATTCCTATATCTTCTTCGTGTTAGTTGAGATAAACATTTGTACAAATTATCTTATTGCTTATTTCCTTGCAGGTGCAAGGAGAATGTTAGAATACTGCAGGCTTTTCTGCCATAGTCTAATGTTTAAAAGCTTTGAGATTCTGTTGTCTTTGCACACTTAAGATATAAAAAATGAACAACAATGATCCATTTCACGAAAGTTCTAAGTTTTCCGAAACTCACACACATAACAAGGAATATCTCCGAAATGATTCACACTACAAGAAAATTTATTCAGTCGAAAATTGTGTATTTTAGCAAGATCTATATTCTCTATAGTATGATTTGGTCCATCTCTAACGGTTTACCAGTTATGCAAAAGTTGCCCAGAATAAATACGACTACAGGGGATTCACCCAGAAAATTCAAGAAATTAATAAACGTATGACATTGTAATCAAATCGTTAGAGCAATTTCCAAGAAAGTCAAAATTTTCGAAAAATGTTCCATGTAAAGGGTAGTTAAGGGGGATATTTTCTTTTCAAATTCTTCGTGGCGCATCCTTGAAAGACATTAAACTTAAATACTAACTTTGGTTTAACCGACTTTTCGTTTTGAGTTATGCTGAGCACAGACTGACACACACACACACACACACACACACACATGCCTACACATACACACACACACACATTTTAGCAAACACACCTACACTCACACACGCATTTAGACATGCACACACACGCACACATACACACACGAGCATACACACACATACACACACTCACACATGCGCAGACACCCACACTTACACACATACACTCACACACATGCACCCCAAGCACACACATACACGCACCTTTTTGTAAACCTGCTTTTTTGGATTCAGGGGGCCTCGAACATATATTTCCGGTGAAATCTTGACTTCGAATTTTTGGCTGGAGTACGATACTTCCCCTTTTGACCAGTAGAGAAAGTAAAAATAGAGGTTGCGACAACTGAGCATAAAAAATTCACAACGCTAATTTCATTTCAATATATGAAACTCCTGATATTATTCTTTGTTATCAAATGATTAAAAATTGAAGAGACAGAATAATGAAATTTCATTCATCTTACCCTTGCTATTGAATAAAGTTAGTGAATGAGACCTGATGCTCTGAAAGTATTTATTTTTTCTCAAGTAGTAATAGATAAGGGGTTAATAAAATCTCAACAGGAACTTTTTGTCACTAGATGTAAGTTTATTTAATAAGTTTGCCAGTTTATAGCAGGTTTGTATAAAACAATTGTACTATTAAATCTTACAATCCAGAGGCTTTTAAGGGGAGAATATGTTTGGAAACAACTCAAAGAATGAGTGAAAACTGCGTACCAATATTCATTACAAATACAAACCAAAACGGATAAGTGGGGCTTGTAGACAGAATAGAAAACGAGCTCTATGGTGTTAAAGGAAATTAAAGGCGCAAAACTCCTTATGTGACTTAATCCCTGGGAATGGCTGATGGTAGCATGGAGATGGGGACAATAACAATGATAATGAATAGGAATCCCGCCAGCCTATATTTTAAACATTTTGTTCGGTGTTATTCATCTTTATTTTTTAGTGAAGCATAACATTTCTTGTCATTTCTTTCTGAACCTTCAGCATTCAGTTCATTGAATAAGAAAAGAGAATAAAGACATCATTCAGATGTTCATACATTCATTTTAAATTACATTAAAGGCTGGCTTTGTCACTTTCATCATAAAACAAGCTATTATGTATATCATTTCACAGTATCCAAATATTGGAAAGAAAGCTAACTTCTTAGTTTAGCCAATAGAAACAAAGTTCGGCGGGGTGGGGGGGTAGCTGTTTTACTGCGCAGCTGCACAGGTGTGGTGGGGAAAGCATTCTAACCTATAAAAGGGTACACCGGCCGCAGGAGTGATTGCAGTTCTAGAGGGCGAAACATCAGATGGCATTTACACATCACTGCAACAATAACATACATTCCATAATGGCAGGTAAGCCCATTTTATTATACTTTAAAGAAACATTTTGGTGTCTTTCTACGAGTGAAAGTCATTAAATAGGAACAAAATACGCAGAAAAAAGTTTTTATATGTTAAATGGCATGTATTTCCTTACAATGGACTTGAAATTATCAGCTCATCATTCATTGCCTTTACACATTGAAAGATTAAGTCAAAGTGGAAATCCGAACTAACGATGAAATTGCCAAATGTAGGAAAACACGATAACTTTTTTTCCCACTATTCATTAAATGTTTTCTTTTGTTGTTATTTTTATTATTATTCTTTTATTCTTTTGTAGGAAACATCGACAGGGCAAATGAATCTAACACGAGCATCAATGGCTCGCTCCCTGGACGTTGCACAACACGACTTGACAAAGTTACAATGCCAGTTAGGCCCAATAAATGCAGTTGTGATAGTTGTAAAAATATTTCATCACTGAAAAGTCTACTGGGGGAAATTCAAGGTAAGAATTATTAAATATTGAAATGCTAGTTTATATTGTTCCTTATTTGTCTCATTGTAGGAATTCCATCGTAAGCAATTTTTGTGTACATTCTGTCTTCCAGCGTTAGCATTTCAGCTCCAAACCATATGTTCAATCGAAATATCATATATGATATTTTGTTTTTCATCATTCATCTGACTTATAGTATCCCTTTTAATACTCTCTTCTTCATATCAAAGTGACTTATCTCAAATAATCTGTCTCTAAGCCAAAAACATTTTCTTTTATACCTGAATTAAATATAGTCTTTTATTCAATCTTTAATAAATGTTCACTTGCTGAATATGAATATCCACTTCAAATATTATAACACCATTAATTAATTTTATTGTTTCATCTTACTTCAGGCCCATATGAACCAATGGACCTTTCATTGAATCGCCAGCCTAAGGAGCAGCACACCATGAGACCTTCACAAACAGCTTTACACAGAGAATCAGCGCAAAAGAGGGAATTATACCATAAATCACTTTGCGATTGCAAGATCGCTAATCAAGCTGGGAAGAGCACATCTTCTTCAATATCGCAGAGTAATAAGCAGACGCATGAAAACACCCATCAGATTACAGATGAACAATTATATCAACAACGCAAGTACAGCTGGGAACCTTCAAATAAAAGATGTCATACTCATACAAGGGAGCAATTCAACAGCCCGCAGCAAAGAACTCAACAAAACTTAAAGGAATTGATCGAAAACAAGACAAGGATATGTATTCATACCTGTGAAACTATGAAATGTGATACTTTGAAAATTACCATAGAACTTATTTTATAATTCAATAAGATTTCTTAGAACAGATAACCAGCTCTTATTGAGATACGTTATTGACTTTGGCAGGGACTCTAGGTCATATCTAACGACAGTAACAATCATTCATCATGTAATTCATGCTTAGCCTGCAGAGTCGCAGTTATCAGAAGTAACAGGTATTCTATTTTATTCCAAGGGCGGAAAAACAGCGTGATAGACACAGAGAGAGAGAGAGAGAGAGACTGACTGTTATGTGCAGGTGTTTTACCATATTTATGAATTCTGAATAATATCCACAGGCATTTAGCCTGAAGCAGTATCTACTTATATTGTGAAATCATCAATTATGTTGAAATGTAAAACGATTTTGATTCATTTAATAAAATTTATGAAGAGAAATATCAGCGTTATCATTTAACCTGTCGTAACCTATCCTAGCCTAAGCAAGCCTACCCTATCCAAATTTAGCCTATCTTAACTAGGAATGCATGCAGGAATAACATAATGCATGATATAAATTAACAAAAGAACATAATTACAATCAGATAATTTTATTTAACTTATAAAGATGAATACACTACCATTACCATTCAGAAAGCAAGCATATACTATTGAAAGACAATACATATATATTCATTTCATTTCTTAATCATTCAATGATGCCAGTCGATTTCAGTTCATTGATAATTCCTTGAATTTCCTTATAGTGATTCTGTCCGGTCGATTCTTGTGACATGATTAATAATCGTAAACGTTTTACTAATTCATTTGGATCGAACCAAGGATATTCCATGCGAAAAGCAGCACTTGATGAAGGAGCATCTTGCATGTTATCGGAGACTTGGAGATTATTACTTTCTTCCAATGAAGTCATGTTTCCAGATGTTTTTACAAGGACGCTTAGCGTTGATTTTCCATCTTCATTATTAGATGTTTCATCAATCCCAGACTTTTCACTCTCTTGCAACGGAAATGCCCCTGATTCAGAATTAGCTATATTGTTCACAGGAGCATTAGAAACTTCTTTCTTGCATACTTTATTATGGCGTTCAAGCCTACTCGTTGTCCTATTCTTTAAAGTCTGCCCACACTCACAGCATTTGAGGAAACGATGCTTTCCAAGACTAATATATGAAAAATTAAGTCTTGCATATTTTGAGCAATACAACCTTTTACTGTGATCACTCATAGTGAAATGCAGCTGAAGCTGACAATAACCGTTTTAAGCAAAAGTTAGAGATGCTCGATATTTTATACATTGATTGTTCATATGTCAAATATAAACTCGCAACAATGCAAAACAATTTAGTGTAAGCAGACACCCTAAGTAACCACAGGTGACCATGGGTGACCATGGGTGACCACGGTGACCAAGGGTGACCATGGGTGACCACGGGTGACCAAGGGTGACCATGGGTGACCACGGGTGACCAAGGGTGACCAAGGGTGACCAAGGGTGACCATGGGTGACCACGGGTGACCAAGGGTGACCAAGGGTGACCATGGGTGACCACGGGTGACCAAGGGTGACCATGGGTGACCAAGGGTGACCATGGGTGACCAAGGGTGACCAAGGGTGACCATGGGTGACCAAGGGTGACCATGGGTGACCATGGGTGACCAAGGGTGACCAAGGGTGACCAAGGGTGACCATGGGTGACCACGGGTGACCACGGGTGACCAAGGGTGACCATGGGTGACCACGGGTGACCAAGGGTGACCATGGGTGACCACGGGTGACCAAGGGTGACCATGGGTGACCAAGGGTGACCATGGGTGACCACGGGTGACCAAGGGTGACCATGGGTGACCAAGGGTGACCAGATTAGGTGACCACGGGTGACCAAGGGTGACCAGGGGCGACCACGGGTGACCAAGGGTGACCAGATTAGGTGACCAAATAGGTGGCCCGTGACCCAAGCACGTACGTGAGCAAAATAAGTGCAAGCTAATGTGAGACTATCAAACATTCAAAATATATAACCTAACCTAACCTAAGCTAACATAATGTTACCTGAACCTGTTTGCTTGAAACTACACACTGTAACTATTTTAATTGAGGATTTCATTCGGCTTGCACCAACAAATATAACATTACCTAAGCTGAATTCTTCTATTTCAAACTTTTATTCTTGTAACACATGCACTAAGTCATCCCATCCCATACAAATATTCAATTTCCGTATAACATAGTCTAATCTACTCTTAATGTGTTTCATGTCTCTTAAGACACGATTCAACATTCAGAGAACAATGTCTCAGGTCGATTCTATAGACAGAATTAACAAATCATTTCTGGAAAGTAATGTTATTCCACTATTCTTCCATACATCACCCCTACAGGTTATTCACACCAATCAGATAAACATATATCCTACCCTCACCTAACTCTAATCTAAATTCAAGCAAACTATTAAGAGAATGCTATTGTATTGTAGATGCTCTGATGAAGTCAATGTGATCATTTCCTCTCATATACAAGTATTCAATACTCTGAACACCAAACCTGGCTTAATATTCTTGATAGCACATAAAATCAAGCACGCCAGAAGATAATCGAAACACCTTGCTCTCAAGATAATTAATTGTGATTTATTTTATGTGCCATCAAGAATATTAAGCCAGGTTTGGTGTTCAGAGTATTGAATACTTGTATATGAGAGGAAATGATCACATTGACTTCATCAGAGCATCTACAATACAATAGCATTCTCTTAATAGTTTGCTTGAATTTAGATTAGAGTTAGGTGAGGGTAGGATATATGTTTATCTGATTGGTGTGAATAACCTGTAGGGGTGATGTATGGAAGAATAGTGGAATAACATTACTTTCCAGAAATGATTTGTTAATTGTGTCTATAGAATCGACCTGAGACATTGTTCTCTGAATGTTGAATCGTGTCTTAAGAGACATGAAACACATTAAGAGTAGATTAGACTATGTTATACGGAAATTGAATATTTGTATGGGATGGGATGACTTAGTGCATGTGTTACAAGAATAAAAGTTTGAAATAGAAGAATTCAGCTTAGGTAATGTTATATTTGTTGGTGCAAGCAGAATGAAATCCTCAATTAAAATAGTTACAGTGTGTAGTTTCAAGCAAACAGGTTCAGGTAACATTATGTTAGCTTAGGTTAGGTTAGGTTATATATTTTGAATGTTTGATAGTCTCACATTAGCTTGCACTTATTTTGCTCACGTACGTGCTTGGGTCACGGGCCACCTATTTGGTCACCTAATCTGGTCACCCTTGGTCACCCGTGGTCGCCCCTGGTCACCCTTGGTCACCCGTGGTCACCTAATCTGGTCACCCTTGGTCACCCATGGTCACCCTTGGTCACCCGTGGTCACCCATGGTCACCCTTGGTCACCCATGGTCACCCTTGGTCACCCGTGGTCACCCATGGTCACCCTTGGTCACCCGTGGTCACCCATGGTCACCCTTGGTCACCCGTGGTCACCCGTGGTCACCCATGGTCACCCTTGGTCACCCTTGGTCACCCTTGGTCACCCATGGTCACCCATGGTCACCCTTGGTCACCCATGGTCACCCTTGGTCACCCTTGGTCACCCATGGTCACCCTTGGTCACCCATGGTCACCCTTGGTCACCCGTGGTCACCCATGGTCACCCTTGGTCACCCTTGGTCACCCGTGGTCACCCATGGTCACCCTTGGTCACCCTTGGTCACCCTTGGTCACCCGTGGTCACCCATGGTCACCCTTGGTCACCCGTGGTCACCCATGGTCACCCTTGGTCACCGTGGTCACCCATGGTCACCCATGGTCACCTGTGGTTACTTAGGGTGTCTGCTTACACTAAATTGTTTTGCATTGTTGCGAGTTTATATTTGACATATGAACAATCAATGTATAAAATATCGAGCATCTCTAACTTTTGCTTAAAACGGTTATTGTCAGCTTCAGCTGCATTTCACTATGAGTGATCACAGTAAAAGGTTGTATTGCTCAAAATATGCAAGACTTAATTTTTCATATATTAGTCTTGGAAAGCATCGTTTCCTCAAATGCTGTGAGTGTGGGCAGACTTTAAAGAATAGGACAACGAGTAGGCTTGAACGCCATAATAAAGTATGCAAGAAAGAAGTTTCTAATGCTCCTGTGAACAATATAGCTAATTCTGAATCAGGGGCATTTCCGTTGCAAGAGAGTGAAAAGTCTGGGATTGATGAAACATCTAATAATGAAGATGGAAAATCAACGCTAAGCGTCCTTGTAAAAACATCTGGAAACATGACTTCATTGGAAGAAAGTAATAATCTCCAAGTCTCCGATAACATGCAAGATGCTCCTTCATCAAGTGCTGCTTTTCGCATGGAATATCCTTGGTTCGATCCAAATGAATTAGTAAAACGTTTACGATTATTAATCATGTCACAAGAATCGACCGGACAGAATCACTATAAGGAAATTCAAGGAATTATCAATGAACTGAAATCGACTGGCATCATTGAATGATTAAGAAATGAAATGAATATATATGTATTGTCTTTCAATAGTATATGCTTGCTTTCTGAATGGTAATGGTAGTGTATTCATCTTTATAAGTTAAATAAAATTATCTGATTGTAATTATGTTCTTTTGTTAATTTATATCATGCATTATGTTATTCCTGCATGCATTCCTAGTTAAGATAGGCTAAATTTGGATAGGGTAGGCTTGCTTAGGCTAGGATAGGTTACGACAGGTTAAATGATAACGCTGATATTTCTCTTCATAAATTTTATTAAATGAATCAAAATCGTTTTACATTTCAACATAATTGATGATTTCACAATATAAGTAGATACTGCTTCAGGCTAAATGCCTGTGGATATTATTCAGAATTCATAAATATGGTAAAACACCTGCACATAACAGTCAGTCTCTCTCTCTCTCTCTCTCTCTCTCTCTCTCTCTGTGTCTATCACGCTGTTTTTCCGCCCTTGGAATAAAATAGAATACCTGTTACTTCTGATAACTGCGACTCTGCAGGCTAAGCATGAATTACATGATGAATGATTGTTACTGTCGTTAGATATGACCTAGAGTCCCTGCCAAAGTCAATAACGTATCTCAATAAGAGCTGGTTATCTGTTCTAAGAAATCTTATTGAATTATAAAATAAGTTCTATGGTAATTTTCAAAGTATCACATTTCATAGTTTCACAGGTATGAATACATATCCTTGTCTTGTTTTCGATCAATTCCTTTAAGTTTTGTTGAGTTCTTTGCTGCGGGCTGTTGAATTGCTCCCTTGTATGAGTATGACATCTTTTATTTGAAGGTTCCCAGCTGTACTTGCGTTGTTGATATAATTGTTCATCTGTAATCTGATGGGTGTTTTCATGCGTCTGCTTATTACTCTGCGATATTGAAGAAGATGTGCTCTTCCCAGCTTGATTAGCGATCTTGCAATCGCAAAGTGATTTATGGTATAATTCCCTCTTTTGCGCTGATTCTCTGTGTAAAGCTGTTTGTGAAGGTCTCATGGTGTGCTGCTCCTTAGGCTGGCGATTCAATGAAAGGTCCATTGGTTCATATGGGCCTGAAGTAAGATGAAACAATAAAATTAATTAATGGTGTTATAATATTTGAAGTGGATATTCATATTCAGCAAGTGAACATTTATTAAAGATTGAATAAAAGACTATATTTAATTCAGGTATAAAAGAAAATGTTTTTGGCTTAGAGACAGATTATTTGAGATAAGTCACTTTGATATGAAGAAGAGAGTATTAAAAGGGATACTATAAGTCAGATGAATGATGAAAAACAAAATATCATATATGATATTTCGATTGAACATATGGTTTGGAGCTGAAATGCTAACGCTGGAAGACAGAATGTACACAAAAATTGCTTACGATGGAATTCCTACAATGAGACAAATAAGGAACAATATAAACTAGCATTTCAATATTTAATAATTCTTACCTTGAATTTCCCCCAGTAGACTTTTCAGTGATGAAATATTTTTACAACTATCACAACTGCATTTATTGGGCCTAACTGGCATTGTAACTTTGTCAAGTCGTGTTGTGCAACGTCCAGGGAGCGAGCCATTGATGCTCGTGTTAGATTCATTTGCCCTGTCGATGTTTCCTACAAAAGAATAAAAGAATAATAATAAAAATAACAACAAAAGAAAACATTTAATGAATAGTGGGAAAAAAAAGTTATCGTGTTTTCCTACATTTGGCAATTTCATCGTTAGTTCGGATTTCCACTTTGACTTAATCTTTCAATGTGTAAAGGCAATGAATGATGAGCTGATAATTTCAAGTCCATTGTAAGGAAATACATGCCATTTAACATATAAAAACTTTTTTCTGCGTATTTTGTTCCTATTTAATGACTTTCACTCGTAGAAAGACACCAAAATGTTTCTTTAAAGTATAATAAAATGGGCTTACCTGCCATTATGGAATGTATGTTATTGTTGCAGTGATGTGTAAATGCCATCTGATGTTTCGCCCTCTAGAACTGCAATCACTCCTGCGGCCGGTGTACCCTTTTATAGGTTAGAATGCTTTCCCCACCACACCTGTGCAGCTGCGCAGTAAAACAGCTACCCCCCCCCCCCACCCCGCCGAACTTTGTTTCTATTGGCTAAACTAAGAAGTTAGCTTTCTTTCCAATATTTGGATACTGTGAAATGATATACATAATAGCTTGTTTTATGATGAAAGTGACAAAGCCAGCCTTTAATGTAATTTAAAATGAATGTATGAACATCTGAATGATGTCTTTATTCTCTTTTCTTATTCAATGAACTGAATGCTGAAGGTTCAGAAAGAAATGACAAGAAATGTTATGCTTCACTAAAAAATAAAGATGAATAACACCGAACAAAATGTTTAAAATATAGGCTGGCGGGATTCCTATTCATTATCATTGTTATTGTCCCCATCTCCATGCTACCATCAGCCATTCCCAGGGATTAAGTCACATAAGGAGTTTTGCGCCTTTAATTTCCTTTAACACCATAGAGCTCGTTTTCTATTCTGTCTACAAGCCCCACTTATCCGTTTTGGTTTGTATTTGTAATGAATATTGGTACGCAGTTTTCACTCATTCTTTGAGTTGTTTCCAAACATATTCTCCCCTTAAAAGCCTCTGGATTGTAAGATTTAATAGTACAATTGTTTTATACAAACCTGCTATAAACTGGCAAACTTATTAAATAAACTTACATCTAGTGACAAAAAGTTCCTGTTGAGATTTTATTAACCCCTTATCTATTACTACTTGAGAAAAAATAAATACTTTCAGAGCATCAGGTCTCATTCACTAACTTTATTCAATAGCAAGGGTAAGATGAATGAAATTTCATTATTCTGTCTCTTCAATTTTTAATCATTTGATAACAAAGAATAATATCAGGAGTTTCATATATTGAAATGAAATTAGCGTTGTGAATTTTTTATGCTCAGTTGTCGCAACCTCTATTTTTACTTTCTCTACTGGTCAAAAGGGGAAGTATCGTACTCCAGCCAAAAATTCGAAGTCAAGATTTCACCGGAAATATATGTTCGAGGCCCCCTGAATCCAAAAAAGCAGGTTTACAAAAGGGTGCGTGTATGTGTGTGCTTGGGGTGCATGTGTGTGAGTGTATGTGTGTAAGTGTGGGTGTCTGCGCATGTGTGAGTGTGTGTATGTGTGTGTATGCTCGTGTGTGTATGTGTGCGTGTGTGTGCATGTCTAAATGCGTGTGTGAGTGTAGGTGTGTTTGCTAAAATGTGTGTGTGTGTGTATGTGTAGGCATGTGTGTGTGTGTGTGTGTGTGTGTGTGTCAGTCTGTGCTCAGCATAACTCAAAACGAAAAGTCGGTTAAACCAAAGTTAGTATTTAAGTTTAATGTCTTTCAAGGATGCGCCACGAAGAATTTGAAAAGAAAATATCCCCCTTAACTACCCTTTACATGGAACATTTTTCGAAAATTTTGACTTTCTTGGAAATTGCTCTAACGATTTGATTACAATGTCATACGTTTATTAATTTCTTGAATTTTCTGGGTGAATCCCCTGTAGTCGTATTTATTCTGGGCAACTTTTGCATAACTGGTAAACCGTTAGAGATGGACCAAATCATACTATAGAGAATATAGATCTTGCTAAAATACACAATTTTCGACTGAATAAATTTTCTTGTAGTGTGAATCATTTCGGAGATATTCCTTGTTATGTGTGTGAGTTTCGGAAAACTTAGAACTTTCGTGAAATGGATCATTGTTGTTCATTTTTTATATCTTAAGTGTGCAAAGACAACAGAATCTCAAAGCTTTTAAACATTAGACTATGGCAGAAAAGCCTGCAGTATTCTAACATTCTCCTTGCACCTGCAAGGAAATAAGCAATAAGATAATTTGTACAAATGTTTATCTCAACTAACACGAAGAAGATATAGGAATAAGATTTTGTAAGAATGGGAAGTACAAGAGGGTAGAAGTCACGTGAGTGTAACACATCAGATTTTTAATATTTGTGTTTATGTAGAAATGAAGTCAAAAGAATTTTCTGTATGATTGAAAGGGGTTATTATATATGTTAACATATGTTATTGCAGTAATTACTTTGACCAGAACTCTCGAATTTGTCAATAAAGAAACTAATAATAAGGCGAGATATTACTTAGTGTTTGAAATTTGCCCATTACTTTGAAACCTGTATTGCTGATGGTTCAATGATTCAGCTACGTTCCTCGGGGTGCTTACTGTTCCTGCATTGTGGTATCGTTATTCTTTGGTGCGATTTAGAAAATATTACTTGCTAGGATTAAACAAGCATAGTAATCTTGTAAGATACTATAAATAAGAAAATAAATGTATAAATAAGTGTCCTCTTAAACACCCCGGATATTTCACAAAGAAAACTGAGTAGAGTATCCTTGTGAAAAGTGATGCATTGGCTAACATAAAGTCCTTAATTTAAGGAAATTATAAATGAAGCTTATGCGGTTTTGTGCGTGTGTTTGCGCGTATGTATGTCTGTTTGTGTGTGCATGTGTGTGTGTGTGTGTATGTGTGTGTGGTTGTGCATTCATGTGTGTAGGTGTGCATGTGTATTTGTGTGCATGTGTGCGGGGTGTATGTGTGTGTGGTTGTGCATTCATGTGTGTAGGTGTGCATGTGTATTTGTGTGCATGTGTGCGGGGTGTATGTGTGTGTGTGTGTGTTTACGTGTGAGTATGTGTGTGTGCCTGTAGGATTTTTTGGAGATATTTCCATGATTTTAGTTGAGTTTTGGGAACATAAACAAATGCGAAGTCAAGAGATGTGGATGGACCCAAAAAATTCCCTTGTGAATGCTTTTTCAGTGGAATTGCATGTAGCTTTTGATCAGTACACAAAGCCTTCCTTACTCTAATATCCCCCCTTGCACATAAAAGGAAATAAGCAGGGAGATAATTTGTGAAAACGTTTATCTCAGCTAACACGAAGATGTTAGTGCAAATAACATTTTGTATTAATTGTTAGGGCAAGAGTAGAGAAAGTTGCGTGAGGGTAACAGACGAGACAATATTTTCAGCTTAAGTAACATGTTGTCAAAGCTTAAATTTGCTTGAAAGAAACGAGAAACAGCCTCTCTGATCGTCGAACATGATACTATACACAAAATGAATGTTGCAAGTATAAAATAACGTTATTTATAAAATAATACTGAAATTAAATGCGAGTATAAGCCAGTATTTTCATGAGGATTAACAGAATGCAAACAATCATGTCACAGTAAGAAACGTGTGTAGAGAGAACTCTATGAGCGTAAAAGATCGTGAGATAGTGCTTGCGTTGATTGTGCGAGACATCATTGAAGTCCATAAGGAATCCAAAATAAACAAAATAGATAAATAAAGAACAAAAACTAGAAAACATGACACAGGAAAAGTGGACCGATAAAGCCTTGTGAATGTAAAAGCCTCATTACCCTTCCGCTTAATGGCTAGTGCAAAGTCAAAGATGTGTGCGGTCCGAAAATTTCAGTGAGAATAGGTTTTTCTTCGGAAGAATGCAGTTTCGTTATGTCGAACTGTAAGTTTGCTTTTCTGCTAAGAGTTATGTTACAGGTTTCCTTTTGTCCCCACTGTGTGGGAACCATTGAAGTGTTGGAGGGGTTGGACGGTCATTGTGAGGGAAGGCAGGGAAACCCTCTCAGTGGGGGACCACATGGGTGGTCCACGCGTCAATACAGAAGTATCCTTTCGCTATTGAAAAGGTTTCTTCCTGCAGGTGGGCGATCTTTGGCTGCAATACCCATGTCACTTAAGGGGGGGGGAGGGAGAGGAGTGTGAGGGGGCGGATTATTAATGGGGAAATTATGCTAAGTGGGGCAGAGTCGCTATTACCTTTTGGAAATTCCCACATGTGGGGGTGGAGGGACAGGGGGAGGGGGAGGGGGGAGGGGGGGGGACGTGACAGGATTTGATTAATGGGATATTTATGCTAAGTGGGGCAGAATCGCTATATATACCCTACTAACCATGTCATGAGTCAATACATATGATTCAAAGTCAGTTGCTTGCAAGCTATCATATAGTTTGGAAAATCGGAAAAGCAGTGAAATCATTTATAGATGCGAAGTTTATAAAATTCTGTTTAATGTCACTAATATAATGTGTTCCCAATAAGCAGATTCAAGTTCTCAAAATATATGTTTTTCTGCTAATAACGTAAAGACTAGAATTCTAAAAATTTCACAAGTAATTTCTAACGACATTCAAAATGAAGTTAACGATTTCGTAAATTATTATCTAGCACTGGATGAGACAACAGGCATAAATGACAAGGGTCAGTAAGCAATCTTCATGTGTGGTGTAAACGAAAATCTTCCTGTAGACGAATTACTTTTGGATCTTATAACCTTTAAGGAGAAGAATTGTTAGAAGCATTGAGAGATACACTAGAAAAAGATCGAGACTTGAGAAGGCTGATAGCGGCGACCGATGGTGCTCCAGTCAATGATTGGGGAAAAGAAAGATCGGGTAAGGAGACCAAAGCAATTAATTAATATGTTACAAATGTCTGAAAGCGAGCGCTTTTTCCATTTATGATTCATTAGGAGGTATTGTGTGGAAAGACTGAATGCAAAACAGGTATTAATGAATATTTTTGTTAGGACTCCAATCCAGAAGTTTCGGCTGCGATTCTCTCGGTTGTGCTGGTGGTGGTGGTGGTAGTGGTGGTGGTGGCGGCGGTGGCGGTGGTGGCGGTGGTGGCGTGCGGCGGCAGTGGCGGCGGCGTAAGCGGCGGCGCGGCGGTAAAGGTGGTGGTGGCAGCGGTGGCGGTGGTGGTGGTAGTGGTGGTGGTGGCGGCGGTGGCGGCGGTGGCGGTGGTGGCGGTGGTGGCGTGCGGCGGCAGTGGCGGCGGCAGTGGCGGCGGCGTAAGCGGCGGCGCGGCGGTAAAGGTGGTGGTGGTGGCAGCGGTGGCGGTGGTGGTGGTGACGGTGGTGGTGGTGGTGGTAGTGGTGGTGGTGGCGGCGGTGGTGGTGGCGGCGGTGGCGGTGGTGGCGTGCGGCGGCAGTGGCGGCGGCAGTGGCGGCGGCAGTGGCGGCGGCGTAAGCGGCGGCGCGGTGGTAAAGGTGGTGGTGGTGGCAGCGGTGGCGGTGGTGGTGCTGACGGTGGTGGCGGCAGTTGTGGTGGTAGTGATGGCGGTGGTGGCGACGGTGGCGGCGGCGGTGGCGGCGATGGCGGAGGCGCGGCGGTGATGGTGGTGGTGGCGGTGGTGGTGGTGACGGTGGTGGGAGCAGTGGTGGTAGTGGTGGCGGTGGTGGTGGTGACTTTTTTTTTTTTTTTAAATTAACGTCCTCCAACATTGCGTCATATCGGACGGTGAGTGAATGAAACGGGTGAAATGATGCTCAAATGAGCCCGAGGTCCATGGAGCTTTAAGTTACCCGACATTCGTCTTCTCAGGATAAGGGAAAACCTCGGAAAAAACCTTACCCGGATAACTTACCCTAAGCGAGATTCGAACTCGCGACCTCTTGAACGTGAGGCAGACACGCTAACCATCACGCTATCGAGGCGGGCAGGTGGTGGTGACGGTGGTGGCGGCAGTTGTGGTGGTAGTGGTGGTGGTGGTGACGGTGGCGGCGGTAGCGGCGGTGGCGGTGGTAGCGGTGGTAGCGACGGTGGCGGCGGCGGTGGCGGCGATGGCGGAGGCGCGGCGGTGATGGTGGTGGTGGCGGTGGTGGTGGTGACGGTGGTGGGAGCAGTGGTGGTGGTGGCGGCGGTGGTGGTGGTGGCGGTGGTGGTGGCAGTGGTGGTGGTAGTGGTGGTGGTGACGATGGCGGCGGTAGCGGCGGTGGCGGTGGTAGCGATGGTGGCGGCGGTGGCGGCGGAGGTGGCGGCGGCGCGGTGGTGATGGTGGTGGTGGTGGTGACGGTGGTGGGGGCAGTGGTTGTGGTGGTGGTGGTGGCGGCGGCGGCGGCGACGGCGGCAGCGGCGACGGTGGTGGTGGCGGCCGTGGCGGCGGCGGTGGTGGTGGCGGTGGTGGTGATGGTGGTG
>CM060961.1:144878037-144885537 GCA_030765045.1 Tenodera sinensis | reverse complement strand
ATGATTTCACAATATAAGTAGATACTGCTTCAGGCTAAATGCCTGTGGATATTATTCAGAATTCATAAATATGGTAAAACACCTGCACATAACAGTCAGTCTCTCTCTCTCTCTCTCTCTCTCTCTCTCTCTGTGTCTATCACGCTGTTTTTCCGCCCTTGGAATAAAATAGAATACCTGTTACTTCTGATAACTGCGACTCTGCAGGCTAAGCATGAATTACATGATGAATGATTGTTACTGTCGTTAGATATGACCTAGAGTCCCTGCCAAAGTCAATAACGTATCTCAATAAGAGCTGGTTATCTGTTTCTAAGAAATCTTATTGAATTATAAAATAAGTTCTATGGTAATTTTCAAAGTATCACATTTCATAGTTTCACAGGTATGAATACATATCCTTGTCTTGTTTTCGATCAATTCCTTAAGTTTTGTTGAGTTCTTTGCTGCGGGCTGTTGAATTGCTCCCTTGTATGAGTATGACATCTTTTATTTGAAGGTTCCCAGCTGTACTTGCGTTGTTGATATAATTGTTCATCTGTAATCTGATGGGTGTTTTCATGCGTCTGCTTATTACTCTGCGATATTGAAGAAGATGTGCTCTTCCCAGCTTGATTAGCGATCTTGCAATCGCAAAGTGATTTATGGTATAATTCCCTCTTTTGCGCTGATTCTCTGTGTAAAGCTGTTTGTGAAGGTCTCATGGTGTGCTGCTCCTTAGGCTGGCGATTCAATGAAAGGTCCATTGGTTCATATGGGCCTGAAGTAAGATGAAACAATAAAATTAATTAATGGTGTTATAATATTTGAAGTGGATATTCATATTCAGCAAGTGAACATTTATTAAAGATTGAATAAAAGACTATATTTAATTCAGGTATAAAAGAAAATGTTTTTGGCTTAGAGACAGATTATTTGAGATAAGTCACTTTGATATGAAGAAGAGAGTATTAAAAGGGATACTATAAGTCAGATGAATGATGAAAAACAAAATATCATATATGATATTTCGATTGAACATATGGTTTGGAGCTGAAATGCTAACGCTGGAAGACAGAATGTACACAAAAATTGCTTACGATGGAATTCCTACAATGAGACAAATAAGGAACAATATAAACTAGCATTTCAATATTTAATAATTCTTACCTTGAATTTCCCCCAGTAGACTTTTCAGTGATGAAATATTTTTACAACTATCACAACTGCATTTATTGGGCCTAACTGGCATTGTAACTTTGTCAAGTCGTGTTGTGCAACGTCCAGGGAGCATTGATGCTCGTGTTAGATTCATTTGCCCTGTCGATGTTTCCTACAAAAGAATAAAAGAATAATAATAAAAATAACAACAAAAGAAAACATTTAATGAATAGTGGGAAAAAAAAGTTATCGTGTTTTCCTACATTTGGCAATTTCATCGTTAGTTCGGATTTCCACTTTGACTTAATCTTTCAATGTGTAAAGGCAATGAATGATGAGCTGATAATTTCAAGTCCATTGTAAGGAAATACATGCCATTTAACATATAAAAACTTTTTTCTGCGTATTTTGTTCCTATTTAATGACTTTCACTCGTAGAAAGACACCAAAATGTTCTTTAAAGTATAATAAAATGGGCTTACCTGCCATTATGGAATGTATGTTATTGTTGCAGTGATGTGTAAATGCCATCTGATGTTTCGCCCTCTAGAACTGCAATCACTCCTGCGGCCGGTGTACCCTTTTATAGGTTAGAATGCTTTCCCCACCACACCTGTGCAGCTGCGCAGTAAAACAGCTACCCCCCCCCCCCACCCCGCCGAACTTTGTTTCTATTGGCTAAACTAAGAAGTTAGCTTTCTTTCCAATCATTTGGATACTGTGAAATGATATACATAATAGCTTGTTTTATGATGAAAGTGACAAAGCCAGCCTTTAATGTAATTTAAAATGAATGTATGAACATCTGAATGATGTCTTTATTCTCTTTTCTTATTCAATGAACTGAATGCTGAAGGTTCAGAAAGAAATGACAAGAAATGTTATGCTTCACTAAAAATAAAGATGAATAACACCGAACAAAATGTTTAAAATATAGGCTGGCGGGATTCCTATTCATTATCATTGTTATTGTCCCCATCTCATGCTACCATCAGCCATTCCCAGGTGATTAAGTCACATAAGGAGTTTTGCGCCTTTAATTTCCTTTAACACCATAGAGCTCGTTTTCTATTCTGTCTACAAGCCCCACTTATCCGTTTTGGTTTGTATTTGTAATGAATATTTGCGTACGCAGTTTTCACTCATTCTTTGAGTTGTTTCCAAACATATTTCTCCCTTAAAAGCCTCTGGATTGTAAGATTTAATAGTACAATTGTTTTATACAAACCTGCTATAAACTGGCAAACTTATTAAATAAACTTACATCTAGTGACAAAAAGTTCCTGTTGAGATTTTATTAACCCCTTATCTATTACTACTTGAGAAAAAATAAATACTTTCAGAGCATCAGGTCTCATTCACTAACTTTATTCAATAGCAAGGGTAAGATGAATGAAATTTCATTATTCTGTCTCTTCAATTTTTAATCATTTGATAACAAAGAATAATATCAGGAGTTTTCATATATTGAAATGAAATTAGCGTTGTGAATTTTTTATGCTCAGTTGTCGCAACCTCTATTTTTACTTTCTCTACTGGTCAAAAGGTAGGAAGTATCGTACTCCAGCCAAAAATTCGAAGTCAAGATTTCACCGGAAATATATGTTCGAGGCCCCCCTGAATCCAAAAAAGCAGGTTTACAAAAAGGGTGCGTGTATGTGTGTGGCTTGGGGTGCATGTGTGTGAGTGTATGTGTGTAAGTGTGGGTGTCTGCGCATGTGTGAGTGTGTGTATGTGTGTGTATGCTCGTGTGTGTATGTGTGCGTGTGTGTGCATGTCTAAATGCGTGTGTGAGTGTAGGTGTGTTTGCTAAAATGTGTGTGTGTGTGTATGTGTAGGCATGTGTGTGTGTGTGTGTGTGTGTGTGTGTGTGTGTGTGTCAGTCTGTGCTCAGCTATAACTCAAAACGAAAAGTCGGTTAAACCAAAGTTAGTATTTAAGTTTAATGTCTTTCAAGGATGCGCCACGAAGAATTTGAAATAGAAAAATATCCCCCTTAACTACCCTTTACATGGAACATTTTTCGAAAATTTTGACTTTCTTGGAAATTGCTCTAACGATTTGATTACAATGTCATACGTTTATTAATTTCTTGAATTTTCTGGTGAATCCCCTGTAGTCGTATTTATTCTGGGCAACTTTTGCATAACTGGTAAAACCGTTAGAGATGGACCAAATCATACTATAGAGAATATAGATCTTGCTAAAATACGACAATTTTCGACTGAATAAATTTTCTTGTAGTGTGAATCATTTCGGAGATATTCCTTGTTATGTGTGTGAGTTTCGGAAAACTTAGAACTTTCGTGAAATGGATCATTGTTGTTCATTTTTTATATCTTAAGTGTGCAAAGACAACAGAATCTCAAAGCTTTTAAACATTAGGACTATGGCAGAAAAAGCCTGCAGTATTCTAACATTCTCCTTGCACCTGCAAGGAAATAAGCAATAAGATAATTTGTACAAATGTTTATCTCAACTAACACGAAGAAGATATAGGAATAAGTATTTTTGTAAGAATGGGAAGTACAAGAGGGTAGAAGTCACGTGAGTGTAACACATCAGATTTTTAATATTTGTGTTTATGTAGAAATGAAGTCAAAAGAAATTTTCTGTATGATTGAAAGGGGTTATTATATATGTTAACATATGTTATTTGCAGTAATTACTTTGACCAGAACTCTCGAATTTGTCAATAAAGAAACTAATAATAAGGCGAGATATTACTTAGTGTTTGAAATTTGCCCATTACTTTGAAACCTGTATTGCTGATGGTTCAATGATTCAGCTACGTTCCTCGGGGTGCTTACTGTTCCTGCATTGTGGTATCGTTATTCTTTGGTGCGATTTAGAAAATATTACTTGCTAGGATTAAACAAGCATAGTAATCTTGTAAGATACTATAAATAAGAAAATAAATGTATAAATAAGTGTCCTCTTAAACACCCCGGATATTTCACAAAGAAAACTGAGTAGAGTATCCTTGTGAAAAGTGATGCATTGGCTAACATAAAGTCCTTAATTTAAGGAAATTATAAATGAAGCTTATGCGGTTTTGTGCGTGTGTTTGCGCGTATGTATGTCTGTTTGTGTGTGCATGTGTGTGTGTGTGTGTATGTGTGTGTGGTTGTGCATTCATGTGTGTAGGTGTGCATGTGTATTTGTGTGCATGTGTGCGGGGTGTATGTGTGTGTGGTTGTGCATTCATGTGTGTAGGTGTGCATGTGTATTTGTGTGCATGTGTGCGGGGTGTATGTGTGTGTGTGTGTTTACGTGTGAGTATGTGTGTGTGCCTGTAGGATTTTTTGGAGATATTTCCATGATTTTAGTTGAGTTTTGGGAACATAAACAAATGCGAAGTCAAGAGATGTGGATGGACCCAAAAAATTCCCTTGTGAATGCTTTTTCAGTGGAATTGCATGTAGCTTTTGATCAGTACACAAAGCCTTCCTTACTCTAATATCCCCCCTTGCACATAAAAGGAAATAAGCAGGGAGATAATTTGTGAAAACGTTTATCTCAGCTAACACGAAGATGTTAGTGCAAATAACATTTTGTATTAATTGTTAGGGCAAGAGTAGAGAAAGTTGCGTGAGGGTAACAGACGAGACAATATTTTCAGCTTAAGTAACATGTTGTCAAAGCTTAAATTTGCTTGAAAGAAACGAGAAACAGCCTCTCTGATCGTCGAACATGATACTATACACAAAATGAATGTTGCAAGTATAAAATAACGTTATTTATAAAATAATACTGAAATTAAATGCGAGTATAAGCCAGTATTTTCATGAGGATTAACAGAATGCAAACAATCATGTCACAGTAAGAAACGTGTGTAGAGAGAACTCTATGAGCGTAAAAGATCGTGAGATAGTGCTTGCGTTGATTGTGCGAGACATCATTGAAGTCCATAAGGAATCCAAAATAAACAAAATAGATAAATAAAGAACAAAAACTAGAAAACATGACACAGGAAAAGTGGACCGATAAAGCCTTGTGAATGTAAAAGCCTCATTACCCTTCCGCTTAATGGCTAGTGCAAAGTCAAAGATGTGTGCGGTCCGAAAATTTCAGTGAGAATAGGTTTTTCTTCGGAAGAATGCAGTTTCGTTATGTCGAACTGTAAGTTTGTTTTTCTGCTAAGAGTTATGTTACAGGTTTCCTTTTGTCCCCACTGTGTGGGAACCATTGAAGTGTTGGAGGGGTTGGACGGTCATTGTGAGGGAAGGCAGGGAAACCCTCTCAGTGGGGGACCACATGGGTGGTCCACGCGTCAATACAGAAGTATCCTTTCGCTATTGAAAAGGTTTCTTCCTGCAGGTGGGCGATCTTTGGCTGCTTTGTTAAGAGAAAAACACTAAGCCTGTTCAGACAGGCAAAATGTGTATGTCTATGCTCGCCCCCTTGCAAGATGAAGCATTGTTCTTTTCAAAACTGTCAGAGGGGAACATTTCCAACTGTCACATAAATATATCAAGATCTGAAAGGGGGCCATTCATTGTAGGGTTTCTTACCCTCGCGTTCTTCTTTCGAAAACACCTGCAGACACTAGAATAGGAGGGTCAGGGGGACGGGGGTCATTAATTACCCTTCCTTTGTCATCCTCTATGCTCGCCCCCTTGCAAGTTGTATCGTGTTCTTTTCAAAAACTGTCCGAGGGAAACATTTCCAACTGTCACATAAATATATCAAGATCTGTAAGGGGCCATTCATTGTAGGGTTTCTTACCCTCACATTCTTCTTTCGAAAACACATGCAGACACTAGAATAGGAGGGTCAGGGGGGACGGGGGTCATTAATTATCCTTCCTTTGTCATCCTGATCGCGACAGACCATCCACTCTCTTTTTTCGGAATTCCCACGTGTCCAAAGAAATACCCATGTCACTTAAGGGGGGGGGAGGGAGAGGAGTGTGAGGGGGCGGATTATTAATGGGGAAATTATGCTAAGTGGGGCAGAGTCGCTATTACCTTTTGGAAATTCCCACATGTGGGGGTGGAGGGACAGGGGGAGGGGGAGGGGGAGGGGGGAGGGGGGGGGACGTGACAGGATTTGATTAATGGGATATTTATGCTAAGTGGGGCAGAATCGCTATATATACCCTACTAACCATGTCATGAGTCAATACATATGATTCAAAGTCAGTTGCTTGCAAGCTATCATATAGTTTGGAAAATCGGAAAAGCAGTGAAATCATTTATAGATGCGAAGTTTATAAAATTCTGTTTAATGTCACTAATATAATGTGTTCCCAATAAGCAGATTCAAGTTCTCAAAATATATGTTTTTCTGCTAATAACGTAAAGACTAGAATTCTAAAAATTTCACAAGTAATTTCTAACGACATTCAAAATGAAGTTAACGATTTCGTAAATTATTATCTAGCACTGGATGAGACAACAGGCATAAATGACAAGGGTCAGTAAGCAATCTTCATGTGTGGTGTAAACGAAAATCTTCCTGTAGACGAATTACTTTTGGATCTTATAACCTTTAAGGAGAAGAATTGTTAGAAGCATTGAGAGATACACTAGAAAAAGATCGAGACTTGAGAAGGCTGATAGCGGCGACCGATGGTGCTCCAGTCAATGATTGGGGAAAAGAAAGATCGGGTAAGGAGACCAAAGCAATTAATTAATATGTTACAAATGTCTGAAAGCGAGCGCTTTTTCCATTTATGATTCATTAGGAGGTATTGTGTGGAAAGACTGAATGCAAAACAGGTATTAATGAATATTTTTGTTAGGACTCCAATCCAGAAGTTTCGGCTGCGATTCTCTCGGTTGTGCTGGTGGTGGTGGTGGTAGTGGTGGTGGTGGCGGCGGTGGCGGTGGTGGCGGTGGTGGCGTGCGGCGGCAGTGGCGGCGGCGTAAGCGGCGGCGCGGCGGTAAAGGTGGTGGTGGCAGCGGTGGCGGTGGTGGTGGTAGTGGTGGTGGTGGCGGCGGTGGCGGCGGTGGCGGTGGTGGCGGTGGTGGCGTGCGGCGGCAGTGGCGGCGGCAGTGGCGGCGGCGTAAGCGGCGGCGCGGCGGTAAAGGTGGTGGTGGTGGCAGCGGTGGCGGTGGTGGTGGTGACGGTGGTGGTGGTGGTGGTAGTGGTGGTGGTGGCGGCGGTGGTGGTGGCGGCGGTGGCGGTGGTGGCGTGCGGCGGCAGTGGCGGCGGCAGTGGCGGCGGCAGTGGCGGCGGCGTAAGCGGCGGCGCGGTGGTAAAGGTGGTGGTGGTGGCAGCGGTGGCGGTGGTGGTGCTGACGGTGGTGGCGGCAGTTGTGGTGGTAGTGATGGCGGTGGTGGCGACGGTGGCGGCGGCGGTGGCGGCGATGGCGGAGGCGCGGCGGTGATGGTGGTGGTGGCGGTGGTGGTGGTG